>JABXWE010008898.1:0-50794 GCA_014611495.1 Limonius californicus | reverse complement strand
TAAAGTAGTAGCTGGATGTTCAGGTCTAAAGACAGCAACAGCAGGAGAAAAAGAAATTAATATTCCCTCTCTACATTTTGATAAATTAGAAAACTGTAGGTACGTTTAAGGTTTATATTAATTCTAAGACAAACGAATGTTAATATTAGATTTTATATTTCAAAACTTGCTATTTTGTGAGATTTTAAATAAATATTGGTTTAAAAATTGCAGTTTTATTCACTAGTGCAGGGTAAAGTAACATTTAATCCACCCTCATCATTAAAATGTTACTTTGCCATGGCGATTTTAGTAGATAAAACCCTACTTTACAAACAGGTGTTGGAAAATAGTAGATTGTTTGACAAGTAAAGAAAAGTGGTTGTTTACTATCGAGTGGAAACAGATTGATTTACGAGCGTTAGCGAGTAAATTAAGTTTTCACGAGATAGTAGACCACTTTTCTTACGAGTTAAACATGCTATTTTTTTGTATTCTTAATGGAAAACGTGGAAAACCTAAGAATATTTTAACAAAAATTGTTTTATTACAATCTTTAACATAGTTGCCTATTAAAAGTAACCTTAGCAACGCATGACGACAAATTAAACAAAACAGAATTTTAACAGAAGATGCAGTTTGAAGAAAATGAGAGTATTTTGCAAGCCGCGAGAGAAGCGACTCTAAATCTACTTCCATCAAAGTCAAAAGAAAAATATGAAAAAACTTTTGAACAATTCTGTCAATGGAGAAACAATCAAGGGGTACAAGGTATCAGTGAAAATGTATGTTGGCGTTTTTTTTTGTGTGGTTGTGTTGCTAACGATTAAAGTGTTGCTAACGAATAAAGTGTTGCTAATGAGTAAAATAAAACATTTCCTTTGTGAATTCTACTTAATCAAATGGCTGTTTTCCATTAAGGATACAAAAAAATAGTTTTATTCCAGATATTTTATATTCAAAAATACGTTCAGAAATAAAAAAATTGCTGAAAGTATTTTAATAAGATATTGTTTATACCAGGTTCCTACCATTGTTTTCTTTTGAATAAACGGAAATTAAACTTTTCAAATAATATATTTTAAGTGAAGAATTTGGTGAAACAAATTAGTTAAAAGAATTTACAAAAATGTTAATTTAATTGTAATATGATTCCATGTTTAAAATATTATCCAAATCAGACACTTCCTAATGAACATATAATATACCTAGATGCAGACCACCTTCTCAGATTCACATAAAGTGAAAAGCCAAATTTGGATAAACTTTCAAGTATTTTCTAGATACGGGCAATATGGCAGTCGAATATTGAACTTCTTTGAAGACTCAAATTTTCTTATAATAGGTGAAGATTATAGAAGAAATCCATATGTCCTTGCAATATCAAGTAAATTAGATTTTGAGTTTTGCGACCATAAAATCCAGAGAGCGTTTTTAGTATTAAGATCCTACGGTTGCAAGCCGGATTGGGAAATTGGGTATGGTGAGTTGCAGACAAGATTTTTATAAATCTGTATAGTACTGCTTGGGTTTCGAACCCAAGCCAGAATCGACGTTTTATTCAGAAGGGGGCGATATCAATTAACCCAAATTGCTGATGTTTCATCAACTGCTGTATAAGATATATTTAGCCTTGAATGTTTCCCAGTCTAAAATAACCGAAACGTGGTTGTTTCTGTTGCAGCAATATTGAGAATCTAAATTTACTAACATAATCTACAACATCTAAGCTCTAGAGTATAATCATATGAATATAATAATTTTAAGCACAACATCATAAATTTAATTTATGGTAATGTCTAGATTAACATCTAATTTAGAGTAACGTGCAGCTTTGTGCTTAGCGTTAAATCTAAACATTATGAGCTATAATTATACTCAAATATTTATAATTTACTGAAAAGATAAAATGTGAAAAATGTACTACGCGTGGCGGAGATTAATAAGGTCAATTAAAATAAACGAAGTGAGATTTACAAATAACTAATACAACCATAATAATTGAAGGAGCTCCTCTTACAATAACTTTGGGTTTGATTAAATACTACACTGTAGTTTTCTTTCGGGAATATTTCCCCCGCAGATTTCGTTTTAGTGAAATTAAGTCATAAACAGTTTGTTTGAAGTAACTTTATGCGGCCGCAAGCAAAGCCTAAAAAAGTTGAAGCGATGCCGGATAAAGTTGGCAAATAAAAATTCCCGGAATTTTAAAAGTTTAAGAATGAAAACGTCAGGCGGGAAAATTAGTTTCTGCTGTTTATTTCAATTTCGTCCCGAGTTTGAACATCCGTATCAGTGTAAAACAGCGTGGTGCTCCTACTTTCATCAGCGAGAAGCTCTGGGAATGTTAACAGGGTTGCAGACCCTAGGGATGTGCTTATCTCTCCTAACTAGCTGTGCCCCGAGACGTGTACTTGCGCTGACCTCTTTACTTCTTAGGACGCAAACCCTCCATAGACTAATTAAAACAGGACTCGTGGAGAAACGGCTAGACAGTACTCATATAAAATGCGGAAAATGTCAATTTTAAATATTCACGGAGATAAATTTTATTCTCATCGGATTTTCTCAGCTTTATATAAAGCTCTTACGGTAAAAGCTTTTAAAAACAAGACCCTAGAAATCATTACTTTGACTTAAATATTTTTCTGCAGAAATCGTGCTAATTACGTGAAAAAATGAGTAATAAGCCATGGTTTACACTGTTTCTGTATGTTTACGCAAGTATACATTATGTTCCAAGTTTTAAGTAGCTATTTGTATTTTTTGTATAGTAATTTTAATTACTGCTAAAAACCTTCTCTGGAATTCCTATCGTTCGGATTCGATGTTAAACTGCAGGTCGCCCATGTTTCTATTTTAGCACTGAGGAGAAACACGTGGCAGAGAAGAGGCCAATGTCAAGCAGTGGGACAAAAGACTGCCAATGATGATGAAAGCTTAATGAAGCATCTTCGTCAAATACTAACAGTGTTTGTTTTTAATCGATATCAAAATTATTACAGAATACGAATCTCATTTATAAGCCGCAATTCAAAATTTTGTATTGATGTAGGCTGTGCCACAGTTCTGCCTTACAATTAATCATTAAAAGTCGCTTGTTCCATAAAAATACAATGTTATTTGCTACATCTAACAATTTATAAGGTCTAATACTTCACCTCATTTCATTACCTATTGCTATAAAAAATGCACCATAAGTTCTTAATGAAGCATATGGAGGCAAAGTATTTAACACTAAAGCGCTTCTGCATTTATGGAATTCTATCTTTAAAAGTTTCTGCAAACATTTTCGAAGACCTTACAGCAGGTTTTGCACGATGTTCATCTTTCTAGCACCTTACGGTTAAGAAAATCTCAAAAAACTTTAAGAGAACTGCTGTTTGAAGGAAGTGAAAGCGCTGATAAACTAGCAAAGCAAGCATCTGAATACCATTCCCAGAACCTGAATCTATGGTAGGTTTAACTAAAAAGATAGTGAGAGAAGTAGTAAAAGAATGGACTCTAACCAATTATTCGAAACACTAATGACTCTCACCTCGACAAAGACAAAGCAAAGCTATGATGGGCAACAATTCCCACAGACTTATTAAAACAGTGCTGCAACTTTAGTAGGACTCATATTGGAGTAGTAACAGGACTCCTAATGGGACACTGGTACTTCAGAGAACATCTACACAACATATGGCTATGTAGCAAAGACCCCATGCAGGGGTTATGTGGAAGAAGAAACAGCCTCCCATATAATATTTGAAAGTGAAGTGAATTTTTCAAGGCACTAGTCCCAAAGAAATACAACAGCCAGTCAACTTGATAAACAAACTCATAGACCTGGTAAAAGGGAGAATGCACAATAGGCCCAACAGACCGTAGTGTTAAAGGGTACAAACAATCTTCCGAATAACAAAATTATCAATCAATCGAAGCTGTTTGGAGATTGAAGCAGCTTTGGAAGGTCAGATTTTCACAGATCTTCCTAATGCCAATATCTGTGAAAATTCTACCGCGTAAGGATATAACTTAATATTTGTGCTATTGGATGATCAGTTTTAGAATAAACGGGAATAAACCGAAATTTTCAAAAATGTGTAGCAGGTAAGGAGTTTTTGAAAGCGTAATCTGTCTGAATTGATATGTTCTAAGGAAACCCTGGTGATGTATTGAAAGTTCTGTTTCCTGCCGAAATCATACCAAGAAGGGTCTCTACGTTTTGCATTCAGTTTGGGATTTCTTTTTGTTAGGATAGATTAAATATCGTTGCCCAAGTCTTTTCAGAATTTTGTTACAATGTCTTCAATAGTTTATAAGTTACATTGCTCTATTACAAACAGGCATTATTAGAAGGTTTCTTTGTGATTCTAGAGCCCTAAATCGCCCTTCTTCGTCCATGAACAGTACCGAAAAATGTTTGAAGTCACAGTACTGTAGTAGTATAGTATAATGTAGTACTGTAGTATAGTATAGTACTGTAGTATAGTATAGTACTGTAGTATAGTATGGTACTGTAGTATAGTATTGGAAAGTAACAACATATTAACAGGCAGATAGCGCCTTCATTTGTAAGTATAAGCTTTAGAACATAGAAACATTGTTTGTGGAAACTTAAGACAGATGTGAATATGCTTGCAGTAAGATGGTCTCACTGCTGGTTTTTGCTGTTCGTCAGTATCAGGATGAAACATTTCCTGGTAGATGGATTGGCCGAAGAGGAGCAGTGGAGTGTCCTTCGAGATCACCAGGTTTAAGCTCTCTAGACTTTTTTCTGTGGGGCCACATAACAAGTAAAATCTATAGTACTCAGCCAGAATCCCTAAAAGATTTACGTCAACGGATCAGCAACGAATGCCGGCAAATTATCCCAGAAATGCTTCAGAACGTTAAAAACCGCTTTTAACAAAACCTGTACTACTGTATGGACGTTGCAGGTCAACATTTCGAACATTTAATAAAGTGAAAGTTAAGGTAAATTTCTTAAACAATAAAACACTAGTGGTGTAAATTACAGCAAAAGTGAAAAATCATGAATTATTGGTTTTTGGTGGGTTACTGTATTTAAAAGGCATTTTCTCGAAAACTGCATATCCGAATTTGAAAAACTAAGAAGCATTAAAACGAGAATTGAATGCCCTTTAAATTGTTGTATCACCCGACATTTACTATTTAAAATTTTAGAGGTGAAGCTCACCACTCCTAGGAGGTTGAAGTGACAAGGTTGAAAATAAAGGCAAGAAGTTTCCCCCTCGAAACAAAAATTGACTGGTTTTAGCGATTATTTGAAAATGTCGTAAATACGAAAAATCGGGTTTGTTTCGTTTTCATTGGCCCACCCTTTATAATTAATTAATAAATAATAAAATAATTAATAAACAAGTCAGTAAATATAAAATTTCACTAATTTATAGAAACCGTAGAGGCAAAGCCTTCAGAGCTATTATAATGCTATAAATTTGTTTTCAAAATTGTTGGATGAATTCCTTTTCTTACTTTTTATAAATTGTGGAAATCTGCATTTTATACAGTTACTTCATTAAGCGATTTGTCGTTAGCGCAATTTTTTAAACGCAAAGCTATCAAAGAATGTTAGGTTTATATCAGTCAATAACAATAATAACAGGGCTTTGACAACTAACTAACTAACGTTACAAAATTTAATTAAAATCCATGTAGCAGTTTCCGAAAAATATAGGTACTTATTAATAATTCCTAAATTTTAAAATTGTTCTGTTTTGTCTCAAAATGTTTTAATGTATGTCTTACGCTTAAGGACTGTTAAATAACCTCAAGTCAATTGGATTGGGGGCCTCGGTGGTCTAGTGCGGTAACGCATTGCCACTCGAGGCCACAGTGAAATGCAGTCAATCCGCTGGGCGATCGAATCTCAGTTGGAGCGACCGCATTTCGCTTAGTTAAGTTTAGACTGCATGTTGCATGAATGTTTAGGATGTAAGGGACGCCCGCACCCCCCTGAAGTAATGCGAAAGCGGTTCCCGCGGGGGGCAACGGTAGTATGAATGAATGAGAGAAAACAAAATCAATAGGACTAGCGGTTTTTGAATAAACTAATTGAATCTAGAAAAAGCCTTCGTTTTAATGATAGTATATTCAGGAAGAAATTGATTTCAATTTAGAAGTCCTGCAAAATATCCCGCAACTATTTTCTAAAACTGTTTCTCGGAAAAAAACTACTAAAAAAACCCGAGTTCGATGTAAAGGAAAGTTAACATAACGGCTTTTATAAAAATAAACATGAAACTTCTAGAGTTCATTGATTTATACGATTAACCAAAGAGCCTTTTCTAAAATGAGTAGTTAGTAAACTGCTAAGTTTAAATCAGATAAGCTACTCCGTTCACGAAGCACTTAGCTGTTCTTTAGACGACTAATTACATACTATCTACGTAAAATATCTAAAGAAAGCGCCGAATCGTTGAAAAAGCAGGTCGCATTCCATTAAAGCTGGTAGCACACAAGCGTGCTTAATACTTTGCTAGAACTTGCACATAGATGCTCCGGTATGAACTCGATGTTATTAAAAATTCTTGTGAATAGACTTTAATCGAAATTTCCGTTTTTGTGTCGTCAGCAGGAGGGCAATACATAAGTTGTGTGTACTTTGCAAACAAGAGGTCGGCGATTTAAATCTGTGTTTTATATTACAACTTCAGGGGGTAATATGAAATATTGAAATTTTATAACAGTGTCTATTTTCAAATATCCGATTTTGACCGCCGACTTACAAGCTTTCCCAATTTTGCCTATAGTTTGAAGCAATCAATGTGAATTAATTATTAAAATTAACTTTAAAGAGCAATTAATTATGTTACTGTAATTGCCGAGGCTTGTACATAGTGCTGCTTAAACAGTGAAGTTAAACTAAGCAAAACGTTTTTAATTACTAATATTGTCTAAACCAGTAAATTTTAATTGCCGTTGAATTCATGCAAAATCAAATAATACTAAAACATCAAATACTACCCCATGTGCTGGATCAGTGATCTGGCACATCAAATATTTGCTTGAATGTATGAGAGACAGCACGTCGTAATTAATATTTACGTAATTAGTGGACTATATTTACAAGATCTAATTACATAGGGGTAACACTAATTGGTGACTAAAATTATGCTCCGCGGACTATACACACAAATTATGAAACAATATTACTACCTTCAAACTTTTTTAATTAAGGTAATAAGAGCCGTGAATAGGATTGATCCACAGAATTAGAAACACCGCAACTATTCAAGAGCCTCAGAAAGGGAAACTTTTAGAAAAGGTTACAAAGGGAGAAACCTAGTATGGGAAAACGGATTTCAGCAAATGATTTTTGTGGCTGTGGGTTAAACTCGCAGAAAAATTGTGGAAATACACTGTAAAAATAGCAAAACGAAGCTTCAATTTAGATATTGAAGGTTGAGCGGCGATAATTGTGTGTAATAAAATTGAACATTATAGTTTCTAGGCTGGGTGGAAAGAGATGATATTAGAACATCCTCGTTAGTTATAATTAGAACACCTAGCAATAGACGCTATATACAATTTATCTCAAATATCTAGGTAGAAATGCCATAAGAACATAAAATTAAATACAAAAGTAATCAAAACTTATCAAAACTGCAAGGTAAAATTTCTTCAAAACTCCTGTAAACCATGTTTAATTTTTCAAAGAAACAGGTTTTCCACGATTAAGAATTTTCATAATTCCTACAGTAATGATCACAGCGATATTTTCTTCAATATCTTAGCAGTTTTTAAGTTATCTAACACTTTATTGAAACACGAGCTAAGGAATTCAAGCGCAGGGCTAGGTGGCAATACAAACTGTATTATAAGCCAGTTTTTCAGGAATGCTACATAGATAGTATATCTCATTTGGGAAATAAACACTTTCTATGATGATCTTAGATCTTTTATTACTATTTGGTTGTAGCAGGAGGCTGGCATTCTTTAATACCCTAGTCCTTTAATTACGTAAGTAATATAATAACAAAACGAAGGAATCTGAAAGGAGAAAGATACTTGGGTACCAAGACAAAATAGTATAGCTACTAACACTAAAATACTTATGAATAGATGCTGAATAGAATTTTTTTTCAACATTACAATTTCATATAAACATAAAATTGTACAGCAAGACTCTATCTTCGCTTTTTGGTATTTCGTCTTTCCGCTTGCTTTGAGGATCTAAAAATGAGCGCTAAGGAACCAGAGGATAAAGAAACAATGGCAATACAAAATATTAGAGCATCCCGTCTGGTAACATTAGAATTTTCATGAAAGAATGCTAGTTCTCAATAAATGTTAAAAATCTTCTGAATATTGTAATACTCATTTTATTATTTTAAATTACCTAGACAATGGCGAAATGAGCGTTAAGAATTCTTTACGCAGAGGCCACTGGGTGGCAGAACAACATATTAGAACGTTTATATTCAGCTAACATTAAAAAAACATGGATTAATATGAAACAGACATTACATCTCAATTAATGCTAATACTAATATTTTTATTTAGTAAATTATTGTAATCATGTGAAAAGGATTTTGGGGGCAGACAAAATAAGTGCCAAAAACATAATATAGTTCACTTTAAGGTACTATACGTAGGAAAAACTGAGTGACGAAACAAAATATTAGAACCAGTCTGGTAATGCTGGAATGTACATGAAAGAATGTTAGATTTCAATAAACATTAAAAACTTGTGATTATTATAATCCTCATTTTAGTATCTTAAATCAACTAGACAATAGATAAATGAGTGCTAAGGATTCTGGTACCAGCGACCACTGCGTGGCACTCCCAGACTAGTTTCGACTCACACATGGGGGCCTTTAAAACATTTATTGCTGTTTGGCTGTCTGAGAGGATGTCAATTGTTGCACTTCTATATCCCTTCCTTAGATTTATCTTTGTGCAAAAGTTTATGGCATAAACCTCAGCCTGGAAGATGGTAGTTACAGCACCGAGGGGTTCGGAAATGCGGCAACCGGATCCGTAGACCCCCGCTCCCGTTCCTCCTCCTTCCATCTTCGAACCATCCGTATACCACTGGAGGGATCCTTTCTTGAAGGAAGGTCCTCCCGAGGACCACACTTCCCGGTCTGTGATGGTCACTCTGAAAGGTTGGTCGGAGTTGTATTTTATTGGCATAGAATGCAATACGGTGTGGGCCGTTCGCTCTAGGTGACTACGACTTACAATACCTAAGTGGCCTATCAGGTCTCCTGATTTGAATATATTTGTCCTTGCTAGCGTGAGCGCATGTAGCATTGCCTCCTTTTGCACCTGAAGGTGTAGGGGCATAAGTCCTAACATGATCTCTATTGCTGCAGTTGGATAGGTGCTCATTGCTCTTTCATGATAGTCGTGAGTATTTTAAAGCTTTTAGTATTTGGCTAATTGCTTTATCTATTTGCGTTTTTAATGGCGATATGGCTTTTTATCTAGTATGCGTTTAAACTGTTTAAATCATCTAAACATCGAGTGCTTAGGAATGCATGTACAGAGAAGTATGATTGAGACGCGATCAAAATGTTTTTAAATTAAGGAGAAAATCTGCATATGTTTCCTTATCGAATGACTGCCGTACACGAACTGCTTCCACAATATCTATAACGCTGATATATTGGACAAAGCTTTCTTCTAGGATGACGCATGGTTTCACCTATCTGGATACGTGAATTCCCACAATATGAGACGGTGCAACGCGGAATATCCCCATATTTTCACTGAAACTTCTGTATATCCACAAATTGGTAGGACCAATGTTTTTTCATGGTCAACTGATATCAGTCTGGTATCAATAAGAAATTCTGCTCACATTCATGAAACAGTTGCATGATGACCAGTTGCGATATGGCTGTTTCTAACAGGACGGTGCAACTACCCATGCTAGCTCAAGATACTTTAAACCTCCGTAGTACCTTTTTCGAAGATCAAGCAATTATCAGAAATATTTTTAACATATGACCGCCAAGATGGTGCAATTTACCACCTCCAGACTTGATTGTATGGCCCCACCTAAGAGAAGGTTTTTAAAACTTTCATTCACGACTTGGATGCACCAGAGAATTATAGAAAAATATAAGGATGTGAACAATTTTTCACAGATTTTACAAACTGTTAGTAATGGTGTAAGAAAAAAGGTTAGAAGTTTGTGTTCAAGAAAGCGGAGGCAATTGCCAACACACTTTATATGGTTTAAACACTCTAAATACTCTTAAAATACTTAAATAGATGTCTTGTTAACTTCTTAAAACGCGAATCATTGCGACGAGATACGCTTTGATGCTAAGTTCACTTTGCTTGTGTTTACATTCGAAGAAATAGACACAAAGTATGGTCGGCACGTAACATGACAGCTACGACATGCCTTATAGCACTAATACCTAACATAAATTTAAAAATTGTTTGATCGCTCGTAATTTAATGCCTTAACTCATCGATATACTTTTTTGTGCGTCGGTAACACGATATATCGATTTTACTGATTTGTTAATATTATTAATGATAGCGATGTTATATACCGCGCGATTGACGGCAGAGTACAAGCCTACCATTCGAAAAATAGGCAACCCAAACTACATATTACAAAATACTGGGAAATATTAATTTTGTGGAAGGCGTATTGAATCAGATAATGCCAGCTTGGTATGCTTCACAGATTACTGGAATTTTTAAAATCTTTTAAATCAATATATTCGTATATTTACTGTTCGATAATATTGGAAATATTTAAAGCTAGATTTTTATAAATGATACTTTGAAGATTGCATTCACGCAAGAAATTACCAAACATAGCTTTACGTCCTCGACATTGTTTTAAAGACCATCTCATGTTTGCCTAACTTTGGGAGTCTGAAACGCTGGTCTAATTTTTATTACTTACTGTGACAACATTTTCTAAATAATTTGAGTATGCCCTGATAGCCATATTAATTACTGGTTTAATTCGAATTGTTCTGCGGATTGGTATAATCATAGTTGTATAATACAAATTTACTCCAACACTTCCAAATTAGCATGGATGTCTCGTTTGAGTGAAACACAATTAATTGTAAAGAGCTTAATTAAATGCTAATCAAACATTTAATTTAATTTTAGTCATTGTGAAAATTGTGTTGAGGTTTTGATTGCTCATTTAATTTGAATTCATTTAAATATAGAGTTTTCAGTTTAAATACCTTTAAATAGGTTTCAAACAACAGCAGATTATCTCGGAATTGTTGTTATCAAACAAAAAAAGAAGAAGGCTATATAGAAAACTTGATGGACTTACTAATTAGCAACTTTCTAATCACGAAAACAGTTATATCTAATTGTCTGTGGATGTTTCACAGGTATCATTCTATCAATATTTATTTAAATCAACGTTGTAGAGACAGGGTATTTAAATGAGGGTAAACAGGACCTTTACGTTGACTGGGATGGTTTAGTTAACTCTACAAATATATTAAATATCTGATAATTGCTATTGATAAAAGAGGGAATCTGCAGGATGCATTTGGTTGGAAAATAAAACTTACTCAACTGTACAAATCTGAGTTGCTAATTCAGCTTTAATAAATTTGACGAAAAATTCTTGAAAGCTAGAATATTTAAGTTAAGTAAACATAAATGTTCCCAAAACTAAGGCCGCAAGGATTTATCGTAGTTATATTGTCTAGGATTTACTCAACATCTCCAGCAACGTAACTTATTCCCCATTGTTTGAGCACCTTGTACAGGGGTTATTATAAAGTGTAACCAGCATGAACGTGTTAGGGAACTCACCCAAGCACTATAGAAAGTAGCCCACTGGGAATGCTGTTAGCGCAATGGCTGATTTTCTAGAGGTAACCTAAAAATGCTTTTTAGTAAAATTAGAAACACCAAGCTACACCATTTACGCCCGGGATACCCTATTGTAATTTATATATAAGAAAACTAAGATACAAAACCTCACAAACTTGCTTTGTACGAAACGAGTTGCAGAATGACAAAAAAACCTTAAAAATATTGTAAAAGCGTCTTCATCTTTTGCTCCACTGGTATAATTTGCAGCTTGTAAAGTAAAAATAATTGAAGCTGGTAGGAATTGAACTGGAGCCTCTATTGTGTTTAGTACAAATAGGAACGAAGGTTGTAATGTACATTGCAAAATCTTTGTCTAATATTTGACTTTGTTTCGGCTTTAGGAATGTGTAAATTAATATTATTTGTGTTTATCTACGATTGACATGTCCTATTTCAAATTAATCTAACCTATAGCTGCCTAAATTATCTTCAATTATTCGCATTTTGGTAGCGTTAGTAATTAACACCGACATAATTGTAAATTGTTCTCGGCAAAATATATTCTAGAATAACATTCTTTTAACAAATTAATACTCCAGGAAGTTCCTTTTAAATAGCATATGAATATCAGCAACTTTGAAACAAGGAAGGGATAGGCGACTAATAGGTGAGTAACGAAAAATAATAATGGTATTTAAATATACTTGCAATCAGTTGCATAGTTGAGCGCTGCGGACGCCGGTCAAGCGGTATTCGTAGCCCAGCACAATCCGCACTGGTCAGTACTCGGATGGGTGGAACAATATCCTGGCATATGCATCCGGTCGTGCTTTTGATTTTAATCATTAATATAAGTTAATAAAACAACGTAGACATGGCACCCATTAGCACTCACTAGAAACATAGTTTTGGTATTTGGTTTCGTATCTCTAAAGACTATCATCCACAGTTCTATGTGGGCCCCACATTTGTAAGAAATTAAAAATGGCATCTATGATATTGAAAACAAGGGCTCAGTTCCTGCTTGGAACTTCACTATAGAATCCAGGAAAATGTAACAAACGCTATTTACTCAACACAGTTTTGGCTAGTTTGTTCTATTAACAGACTTTTTATCATACCCTTAATTGTATTCTAGACTAGGTATGCTTAGTTTCAAAGCCCCTTTTCTTTCAGATTTCAGTTACTATAGTGACAATAGAACTAATTCTAAGCTCTTGTCACCTGATTTAAGAAGTCCTTGAATACGTAAAGTGCTGCCGTTAAATTTCCTGATTGTGGTCAATTTGAGCTCCAAAGAGCCTCATGCTTGATCTAGAGAAGGTAGGAGTAACGTAAAGGCTAGTTACTATTCCAGAAGGAAGATATTCATCATCAGGAACAAACCTATACCAAAATTGTTACTCAGAACAATTGCCTTGTTATAAATTAGAAATCCACGAAGTAGGCCACTGGGGTTTTCCTCTAGCTGGACAACAGTACATTACAGTATAAAAATCGAATAGTTTTTGATAATATTGGCCAAGTGATTTCGTGATAGGCATTTCCGAAAAAGAAGGAATAAGAAAAGATGTTAATTTTCAACTTCTAAGGATCAGTAATGTTGAAACAATCAACATTTTGATGTATGCGTTTGCGATATTAGCTGTATTTTAGCGCAATAACCTAGCGGTATTGCCGATGACTTGTACGCACAAGGACAGTTTTGTCACCAAAATATATATTTTTACATTTTTCCAATTTTTTCTGCCACTAGAGGATAAAATTTGGTATTATATTAAATGTTTATTATATTTAATCAGTAAATTTTAATACATACGCGATTAATATGAATTAATTGGAACATGAAAAGTTAAATGGCGAACAGTATATGCTCAGTTTGAGACCTTGTAGGGTATTTACTGTTTATGTTTAGAAGCTCTTTCTTTCCTAAGAAATAAAAGTAGGGATTTTTCTTCCGGGGATTTTTTTCCGGGGATTGGTTTTCCTCGGGATTTTTCTTCCGGGGATTTTTTTCTTCGGGATTTTTTTTCCGTGGATTTTTCTTCCGGGATTTTTTTTCCAGGGATTTTTTTTCCCGTTAGCGTTTGAGATACCGCCAATGCTCATTTTTTTCTTAAATTTAGCTTGCCTCACCATGTCACCAGATTTATTCCTTTAACCGCGTTTCGGTAGCAATTATTAGAACGTAAAGGAACAGATTTCTATTACAAAAATAAAAAATCTGATAAAGAAAAAAGTAGACTACAAGGTGTTTTCAGAGAAGGTCCTTAAAAATTAAACAATTAAAACAAAGTCTTATTTGCGACGTATTTTCAACTAAGGTAGATACGTCTGAGGTGAAGTAGCAAACATTTTCTTCTTTTACGGGGAATGCTAAGTAGCAAAATTTAATCAGGAACGTATTGGAAAACTTGTCCGTATTTTGCATGGTAAACTCCTAGATCCCACATGGTTAAATTACTTTGATGGAAAAGTTCGTGTGCACATAAAACTACTTTCCGCAGTAAAGACGCAGTACGAAAATAAGTTCATTATTTCCTTTATCTCCTACAAAGTACGATGAGTGTTCAAATTCAAACAAGAATGTTTCAATTAAAACCCCACCTGAAGACAATTGCAGCTATGAATTCGGAAAATTCTTTTCATTGTAGTGTGGAACAGCTCATAATAATCAATTTCTTTAGGAATGAAATCATAAATTTAACTGAAATTCAGACAATCATCCGAGCACAATACGGCGATCAATATCTTTCTAAAATTCAGGTGTTTGAGTAATGGAAATCTCTTAGAGGCGGGAGAATTTGTGCAGAATATGAGCTTTCAATTCGACGAGCCGCAACTTCGGTTAATAGTGAAAACTGAAAAAAATTTTGCTTTTATTAAGTAACACAGACAAGTAACAGTTTGTGAAACTTCCCAAAATTTCCAAATTAATTCCGGAAAATATCACAGAAAACAAGCTAAAGTATCGTAGGATAAGTGCGAGGTGCATTCCGCGCTTGTTGACAGAATAACATCAGCTTAATCGTTTGCAAATCACTTCTTCTTAACTGCATCGATATGGAAAACAAGGACATGACTTTATATATATTATACAACTGTATCAACTTATGAATCTTGGGTACATCATTTTGTTTCTGAGTCAAAACATAAGCACGCAGTGGTTTACAAGCTAAAGGAACCAACAACTGTGCTTCTTTTTGGCGTGCTTGAAGGATGTTCTTTGCTTCTTGATTTGCTCTTTGCTTTATAGAATTTCGTACAATTAATGCAGACCGTTATTCGACCCTTTTGCGCAAGAAAGTTAAGCAGGCGATAAGGAACAAACGGAAGAGAAGAAAAAGTCTTGTTTGCTTTCTCCAAGGCAATGCTCGCCATCATTCTGCTGCAAGACCAATTGAAGCCGTAATTTTGAACCCTCCGATTTTATTTTCTTGGCGCGCTATAATAATGTTTAACTGGGAAAAGGTTTCAATCAAAGAACGACCTTATTGAAGCTGCTCAAGAGTGGAGACGCACGTACTCAGAGACTCCTTCCAGGACGGTATTAGGAAGTTTCCAGATTGGTGGCGCAAATGCATCGCTAGGCGAGAGGATTACATCAAAAAGTAATATATTTTTCATTGTACATATCTAAAATGGCCGTTAAAATGTTTTAGATGTATGTACCAACTATACCAAATATTCTTACTGTTAAAGAAAGCATTCTTCGCCGAACTGACGTGCATCTGAAAGGTTTCAGAAATTCCTACGCTATACAAATTATATTACACATTGTAGCAAATTATTGTGAATGCAGTTTAAATTTTGGGGATACATTGTTTCATTTAGCTAAAAATATTTCGAAAAATTGTTTTTCAAAGTGGCGGAGTATAAACAAGCGTAGTTGGTAAACACGCACTTATTTATTAATTTAAAAGAGTCCCTTGCCATTTTTTCAAGTGTAGACCACTTTGTTTAACTTAATTATCAAGTACAAAGTAATGTAAAAGTTTGCAACTACCCTGGAGTATGCTAACGACATCCCTGAGACACGCTGATAAGTTTGCAGACAGTTGAATAATGTACGTTGGAGATAACAGTCCTCAAAAACAGGAAGTTATGACATTTACAGCTAACTTGGTTAGAACTTCTAACTTAGATGAGAAAAAGTGCTGCCTTTAAATAAAAAGTTACTGTGCAAGCGGGTTGCAAAATAAATAATAAGTTTTATGTTGCGTAAACTTTGAACTAACGAATTGGGGTTCCGAAAACTCCTACATAATAAATTTGTATTTTACTTGAATTTTGAAAGATTTAATGCGGTATTAATGACGATATTGCTGTATTTAGTTTGCCTTGACAGTTTTCGTGCGAGATAAATTGTTCAGGCACTAGCGTTAGCTTAGCTTTTGGTACCATTCCAATCTGTATTATATTGTGAATACCGAATCACACAATAAATTTCAGTTTCTCCTAAACTAAAATAAATTTCCCCAACTTTGCTGAAACACAAACTTTTTAATTGTTCCTGTACACGGTACCTCTTGAAGGCTCGACAATCAATTTCACTCGCTTCCATAATAAACATCAATTTACAGCTGCAAAGGCAAACGCCCTGATTAATTAAAATTAGCTTAGTGAAAACAGCTTTGATTACTTCTGAGCATAGTTTTGTTTTTTTGATTTTCAATATCGTCGTTCCATAATTTCTTAAAGGGTTGAATCTTAATCTGTGATTTCAAAGGACTGTGATTTTATTAGCAGATTCTGCAAATATCCGGTTGAGAGCATGATGAAAAGTCAACAACCAAAAGAACGAATATTGATAATAAACTCGGGTTGTAATTTGATCTCTAATAAAGTCTACCCAACTTATTACCATTAGAACAACCGTCTACCTTTTGCAGCTTCCTTTTAAAGCTCCGTTTAAGGCTAACGGAAGTCATTAAGTTGCAGAGCTTAATCTCCAATATAAATTTAAAATTAATTAAGTAAATCTTTTAAACTGTCACTCACGGAAGTTCCTGGCAAGAATATCCCAACTTTACTTGGCTTGTGTATACTATATATAAATGTAATGGGGTATTAACTCAAGAACCTGAGCAGTTCTGGTTAGGGCTCTATAATTTTTGGAGCGCAATATTCTGGAAGAAAATATATTTAATGTTTAAGCTCTCAGCAATGTCGCTCGATGTTATCGAGGAATTTGTGGATATTTTGTAGTATGAGGAGAACTCAAATACTTATCTACATAGCCATGATAACAATGGCTGAGAGGCCTATGCTATGAATGTTATATTTCATATTATCAATTTACTTGTTTTTGACAGTTGTATGTACAGTTTTGTTCAGATCTGCACACCCGTCTCAAAACTATTATGTTCAGTTGTATTAAATGTGAATGTTGAAAAACTACACTGAAGTGTAATAGAATTTTTGACAAAACAAAGGAATGAGCCACAAACTATCTATCGATTCGAAGTTATGTCTTATTACAAGGTTAAATTTTGGTGTAAGCAATTTTATTGGATACGGGAATCCATTGAAGATGACTTACGATTGGGCAGACCTTTAGATGCGTCTAATTAAGAAATGTGCCAGAAAGTTGAGGCTATAGTGCTGAAGGATCGACATTGGAAAGTTGCAGCTATATTCTTAGAATTGGATTGAGTAAAGTGTCCGCGCGGTGGATTTCAAGATTCCTGACTCCGGAACAAACATTGCTCTCTCTACAAATTCATGACCAAGAGGTCTTCACTTGAGAGAAGAAGGAGTCTCTATCACGAATGGTGACTGTTGACGAAATGTAGTTCATCACGGGAATCCTAAGATGAAACGAGAATCCCTGCAATGGTTCCATAAGGATTCTCCACCTTCCAAGAAATACTGAAAATAAGTGCTGCTGGGAAGGTAATGGCCACAATTTTCTGGGCCATGGAGAGAATACTTTTGGTCGAATATGCGCCAAAAGAGACTACACTTACTAGAGAAACTTATGCCAGTACGCTAAAAAATCTAAGAAACGCCATTTGTGAAGAACGCCACCATTCGTGTCAGAAAAGCATCTTGCTTTTGCATGACAATGCAAGAATTCAAGGTTCTAAAGGTAGTGCCTGTTTTAGAGGAATGTGGGTTTCAGGAGATTGGTCACCCACCTTACAGTCCAGGTATGGCACCATCTGATCTTCATCTGTTTAGAAAACTGAAGAAATATTTAAGATGACAAAGATTTTGCTCATATAACGAACTGAAACGGGCTGATGATTACTTCGCTAGTCAGCCAAAGGAATTTTTTTCTGAAGATATAAACCAGCTTCCGGAGAGATGTTGCGATTTAGATACAGTTATTTTATTATATTTGTGTGTATAGGGAGTGGTTTCTACTTATAGAGAAGCACACCCACACACGACACTGCAGCTCTTGAAGAGCCTTGGCCTCTACAACTGCCTTCCACCCCTGTCTATCCAGTGCTAAGTTGGTCCAGTTATGCACTCTCAGTGTTCTTAGGTCGTTGGTAACCTTATCGCGCCATCTTGTACGAGGTCTTCCCCTGATTCGGCGCCCATCTGGAGCGTATGTTAATGTTTTTCTGGCTACCCTTGTGTCAGGCATTCGCCATACATGGCCTATCCATCGTATTCTTTGCCTCTTAATCCACCCTACCAGGTCTTGTTCTTGAAGGAGCTGTTTTAATTCATAGTTCATCCTCGTTCGCCATGCATTTTCATTTTCGTCATATTTAGACCCATATATTTTTATCAACACTCTTGTCTCAAAACGGTTCAGCAGTTCTTCATTTTTTTGCGTGAGGGTCCATGTCTCATATCCGTAACTAACCACTGGTCTTGTACCAGTTTTGTAGAGTCGTAGTTTGCATGCTTTAGATATATTTTTTGTTTTTAGTATGCTTTCGAGACCATACATACATCTATTGCCAGCTGCAATTCGGTTTTTAATTTCAGTGGTCATGTCATTGTTATGATTTACCGTTAACCCCAAGTATTCAAATTGATTGACCCTACCAAAGTGTTTACCCTTGATCTCTATATATTGATCTTCCCGTTTGGGAGCTCCCCAACCTGTGGTTAGTATTTTAGTTTAATTTTCGTTCACCGTGAACCCCTTTGGTTTTCCAGATTGTTTTAATTGTGTATACTTCTCCCTTATGTCTCGTTCTCTTCTTCACAGTATAATAATGTCGTCTGCATATGCAAGGATATCCGAGCTTTTATTGTATAGTGTACCTCCAGGCTGTAGGTGTAATTCATTTATTGTAGCTTCAAGTACCAGATTAAATAGGACAGGTGATAGTATGTTCCCTTGTATCACACCCGGTGTAACTTGAAAATCGTGTAATTGCAAATTGTAGTATCAATTTGCAGCAGCGAGAAAACAGGTTACTAATACTGATAAATGAAGAAGCAAAATAAAGTTTAACTGTCGTATTCATTTAATTTTAACATTTTTTATATTACCTAATGTATCTGAAAATGCAGGTACCTATTAATCAGTTTCTAAAATAGTTTACAATAATCAAGCCGTAACATCAGTTTACAACAGTGAGACACTGCGGTTGTTATTTTGATGTTTCATAGTTCCACAAAAAAAGAGTATTGTTTCCATGATATATCTAATTTCTGCCTTTTTTAATGGATGAGCTTGTATAGTTTTTACTCCTGTGATGCGTTTGTTCATAGAAATAACTATTTACATCTCAAGAAGAATTACAAATAATCAAGCTGTAACACTAATTACAAGAAATACTATTTTCCTTTTGGTCATTTCATCTTACTAGAGAGGAGATTCGTTGTCAAGCTAACCCGATGTTTAACATTTTAATGGAATACACTACATATTCAACAGGTTTATGTTCGTCTGATGTTCCTGTACATAGAAGAAAAAATGATAAAGAAGTATGTTATATAATCAACGTTGATAGTGACTTGGAATAGAATATTTGACCTACGAGACAACAGCCTCTAATACAAAAAAAAATCCTTTTCAGATTTAGGGAAACCATTCCCAGAAACAGATTAAGAAATCATCATCATCATGCCTATGTCAATCAATTTCAGATGTAGGTCTCTTCCAGTAATTTCCATCGTGGTCTATCTTGTTCCTTCTGGATCCAATCATAGTCTGCAACATTTTTAATATCGTAGGTCCTGTACATTGGGGTGCTTTCTCTACATCATCCTCCCTACCTGGGCCTCATCCATTGTATTACCACTTTTGCCTATGTATTTTCCGTAAGTGTTGCTATATGTCCCGCCCATTGACAATTCCGTTGGTGAAAGGCGAAAACATGTCTTTAATTGTTAATTGTATTAGTCTACATAAGTCATTGTGAATTGTACAGGATGAAGTGCATGGGCATAATATTCCTACTTAAGTGTAATAGTATTTGCCACCAGTATTATTAGCATTTTTTATTATTAATGGTTAAGTATCTGCAACAAGTAGAAAATGTTAATTGAGACTTTCTGAAGAAGCGAATAAGTGGTTCGATCAGTAGATTGCTCTTGTTATGGAGCACTTTCAGCCAAGCTATTATAAAAATATTGAAATCTACTCAAACTGCTATGTGCTTTATTTCATAAATGGAAGAGCAAACCTCATGGAGATTGTTTTATGACTTACGCTGAACAGCGGAGTGTTCTGATCCAACCCTATAGCTAGTAAAAATAGAATGTTGCGCTGAAAACTGCAAACAACATTGCTCAAGGGACGCGTTCGGTTTTAGCCTCTAGCAACCCTTGATTTGAGGTACCGAAAAGTTGACACTAAGTAAAGTGATAGGAAACTAGTTTATGGATAAGAAGGTCCATTTCTAACCATTTGTAACTGATTAAAACTAAAAGCGCTAAGAATGGTGGAAGTTGCAAAGCTACCGGATGAAGTTGTCTTGCTTACAAATACATTGTAATAAAATTATTAAATTAGCAGGAAATATATTAATTAATAATATTTTATATGTTAAGCATAAATGATCAGAAAGGAAAACACTGTCTTACACCTAATTTATTGGAATTAGAATGAAGTATTTTGTGTAATTTGCATAGGAAATTACATCTGGGTAAATACTTTGCAGACATTTGTTAACCGCAGTCTGTACAAAAAATAAAATTATAATTAGGAAAGTTTGGAAATATTTCACTGTCATGACGCAGCTACTTTTCATATTCAATCGTAGCCAAGCTTTTAGTACATCCAGAGCAATTTGCCATCTCGAAAATCTTCAGTGACTAATTTTATTACATTAGACTA
Organism: Limonius californicus; assembly: GCA_014611495.1. Lineage (NCBI taxonomy): Eukaryota > Metazoa > Arthropoda > Insecta > Coleoptera > Elateridae > Limonius > Limonius californicus. Next base: position 29,787 of record JABXWE010008898.1, on the reverse strand, counting down.
AAGTAGAGTTACTTCTCCTAATGGCATCATCTAGTAAATTACAAACATTTGTCTACACGGTTCGTCTTATACACCTCGGTTGCGCTGCGGTTACTACCTTGGTGGCTACGACATAAACAGTGGTTTTCTTAAACTCTTTTTATGCCCTCTAACCGGAGAAAATTGCCAGAATTTCCTTTAATTAAACTTGACTGTGGAAGTCCAAATACAGCAGAATTAAAGTTTATTTGGCGGATCCTCGGCGTTTCAGATCTACGTCAGCTTTTTTTGTTTTTGTATGTTAATTGATGAATCTGTAAATAATTTTATTAAATATAATAGTTCTCTTGCTACTTTCTCACATAATAACCATGAAGTCCGAGCCAATTTATCTTCGGCGAAAATAGGAAAACAGCGAGCTTCATGCTCCAATAAAATGGAGTTTTCTTGATGAAAATAAATGATGTAATATTAAATTGGGGGTGAGATACATGTATTGGAAACAAAACCAGCCCCGGACAAGATCAGCGTGCTCTAATTAACGACAGTTGAGTAGGCTTGTTTAATGAATTTATATTACGGTTCACGGATTACAATTTATTAAATCGCGAAACAAACGTAATAATAAAATGTAAATGTAAATTTCACAGTTATGACGATTTTGCTGAACACAGAAGAGGTAGATAATGAAATTAATGGATATAACATTAAACGTTGTATTGGTTTAGACATCTGTGGTTGCAAATTAGTCTAAATACGATACACATTTTTGGTTGATCTATATGGTGGAGGGAAGCATATACGCATATACATTTGTGTGTCTTAGTCAGGTTAACTAAAAGTAACACAAAAAATGGCCAACAATTTTTTGAAGGAGTAAGTTGAGCTGCATAGGAAAGCTTACATATTATCTAAATAAAAAGACTGTGGAAAGACGATGCGAAGTAACGATAATTGAAAAAGAAACGTAATTTAACTATATCTTTCTAAAAAGGGTTAAAGTAGAGTGAAACATATACAATTTCATTAAAAGCAATTAGCATGGTGCGGTGGGTGAACAACAATAATGCATAACGTATTGCTATATAGTTGGAGATGTATTGCCTTCAACTCCACTATCTACTCATGGCTTGGGATCAGTATCTCTTTGAGTAATACGCTATGGAATTTAAGTTCCCTGACTCTTTGCATTACTGGTGATATTTTGAAGAATCACACTTAGGACAATCAGTCAGTATAACAACAATAAATAGGTGCAACTATAACTTCATTTTTCTAAAAAATTTCATACACAAGCACATCTACCAGCAATAGCATTTTATTACAACGACTGTCCCTTCGTTTGATAGCTTCTGTAAAGCAAATATTCACAAAACATTACGTTAAGAGACTACTAGGCCAATCCGCATTGACCTTCGGATATAGTCAATATTTGCATCACATGTCGAAGTTTGTTTAATTTTCAAAGAGCATCTAATATTATTATTGCTCTAGTAGCAAGAACACTTGCTTATAGACTCCAATGTCATGATTTGAAAGTTTGCTGAAGTAAACGAACTTATTTTGATAGAATCTGAAAGTTGGCCTTATGTCGGACACCAAACTAAATTGTAGGGTGGCGCCACAACAGTACGTGACATGCTAATAATTATTATTTACTCCTTCTGGAGTTGGAATTATTTACTTCAGAAATTAAAGGAAACACTATATGCCAGTATGATGGGTGCAAAGATATACCTATGCAACAATGTGAGGGATTTTTAAATCACAAACCAAGATATTTCCTAACTGAGAAAGCTTCTGCTGATTTTCGAGACCCCCATACTGTATGACTTTTATCAATGATCATTCAGTATAGAAGGCAAACGGTGGTGTACGTTTTCAAACGACGAAAAGCCCTTGCAACCAACATTGATAGAACCTCTTACACACATTTGAGTAACACAACTACAACATGAAAACAATGGATGAGTTAAGAGTCTATTTTGATTAAACAGATAAAATTCTCAAATAGCAATAATACAAGAAACACAAACGAGTTTCACGGTTAGAAAAATCACGAGAAATGATAATACAGAAGGTATGCACAATTCATGGATCTACGAAAAAAGATGAGCAGATGAAGAAGATCAAGATCACAATGATGATATAGAAACAAAGTGCGGTGTACTCGTAATAAACGTAGAAAGATAAAACTCAAGATATGTTAAGCGGCAAGAAAAAAGGGCGTTCGGCAATAACGTTACCTATAACGTAAATAGAATCCAATTAATTTTAAAATTGGCCTTATAAATTTTGAATTATCTGTGTAATTGTCAAACAATTGCACAACTTTGTATAGTGTGTTAAAGCAGATTGTGGGTATTGCATGATGTACGACGATTTTAGATATCTTGTATATGCATTTCAAGGCTTAACATTCCGTAAATGAACTCCAATGGCATACCACAGGTAGTGTCCAAATTGTTTGGTCACTATATACAAGTACATACTTACCTTATTGGTTACACTATAGTAATGAATACTTGTAATTAATACTAATTACTGCCCACTATATTAGGTAGATTCTTAGGGAACAAACACAGTACCTTTACGGCGAGAAAAAAAAGAGTTGAATTTCACGGTTTATTGTTTCGGCGACAACAAGGGCCAACAGCTTAATGTGGCTCGAAAGCATGATCTGTTCCATAAAGCATCATTCTTGCGCGTTCGCCGCTAGAAATAGCCTTCTGTCAGTATGTTTAGCTACGCTAAATGAGCAGAAGATTATTTTTCCTTGATATTGTAAACATTTATGTGCTTTACGTCGATTTTCCCGTAGAACTAGGAGAAACGGATACTTGAAGACTAGAATTTTTTAAATATCAAATTTATGTAAGGCTGCGGTGCACAAAATCTCTGAAACACTGACAACCCGTCTAATGACCGGAAAACGGAAATGGGATATTTAAAAAAACGATATAAGAAAATATTCTTTGGTTTTCGGTTTTGGTTTTTTTTTTTGTAAAATTTAATTTCGAGTTTAGTATTGAAATTAAAATATTTTGGCGAATTTGACAAACGTCAGAAACTTTCAGAGAAGACCTTACTGGTTCTTCATAAGCATCAACGGCCGTTTCGTTGCAGTACTAAGAACCGGCCTCGAATTTCTCCTTGGCGTTACATTAGAAACACGGAAACCTATAGTTTAACGAGAAATGGATTTCAGCATTAAGCTCTCACGGTTGCTACCAGGATTGGGAAATTGTGTGTAGTGGGTTGCAGTATAAGACTTTTATATGCTTCGTAGTAATTCTGGGGAGTCGAACCCATGCCATAATCGACAACAACAATGCCAACTGAGCTACCACCACATTATTTAATATCCAGCCAAAATAAAAAATATTTTATATATTATTAGTCGCGACGGATACATATTCGACTAACTTTTGCAAAGTGTAGTGAGAAATATTTCATGAGTTACGTGTTCACGAAAATATTTTATTTATATGTTGAATACCTTCTTTTTGGAGTGCTTTAGCTCTTACGAGACGCAGCGATCATGTCTCGTATGCCTGTGTTGCGCCTTTAGTGCCACACACATAGCGGACCTACAACTTAACGTGGACTCCAAACCGCGGGTATTACAAACACATCTACTCAAGAAAACGGTCGTTAAAAATTCTATGTTCCGATACTGTGAAATGAATGCGTTTGGGTTAATATACTGCCTGACATTGGAAATACAACTCCCAGAAAACTTCAATATATTTTAATAATTTTTAGGTAATAATATGAGTACATATGGAGTAGTGTAAGATTAAAATTTCATTAAGAATACGGAAGCGTATAGCCCTCAAATTCAGAAATAAGTCGGAGCTCCTCGTGGGTTTTTGCACTCCCCTAATCTGTCAAACAAGCTTCAACTGAGGTGGTCGACGTATTCCTGTGGTATGGTGTCCTAAGCAATCTGAACCTCATTTCTGCGGCGCTGTAGTTTTACCATGGCCTAACTTCCTGTCTATAACATCTCATGCATGTTGGATGAACGAATAACCAAGTGATCTTGCTGGTCGCGGAAGAACGACATCAGCTTAACGAAGGTATCTTGTAGTGAGAGCTGCATGGCATTATATTGCCGAAAAACAAGAATTTCTAGTTCCTGAAGATAGGGCAATGAAACAATTTCGAAGATATAGCGAATGTATCCCTGGGCATGCATACTTGCTTCTAGGAATACTAGAAGGGACCTACTTTAACATGCAAAGGCACCCCTAACCATAAGTCCTCGGGTAAGCACTGCTTCGTGTTCCATACAATACTGAAGTTTACGCCTTTCTCCGCATCTTCGGCGGACCATTCTGCGTCCATCATGTACCCACACACAAAACTGGCATTCGGAACTAAACACAACCGGTTCCTATTGCTAATCCCATTGAACACTTTCCTAGTACCATTGCAGCCTTCAGTTTGTATGCTGTTATGTTCATTTGATTTTGCCACTTCATCTGAATTAAAGTAATATTTTAATTGCCGTTCCATAGAAATCAAATTTTTATTTTAATTGCCATTTTTATGTTGATTACAGTTTACGTTATTTTTTTTAGATTAAATTTATGGAAGGCCACTTTCAAAACTTAATCTAACATTTGACATGTTTATGAACGGCGACCAAAAATATTTCCTAGAATTCCCTTGGCAGCGGCGTTCAGCCCCACAGAGATTGCATCTTAAGAACTTTCTCGGAAATCGTACGTGTCGATTTTGTTCTAGAACAAATTTTTCTTGGGTAAATGTTTTGAGGCGAGGGGGAAAAATTAGTAGGCGCTAGACTTGGAAACAGACCGACGTATGCTCATTTCTTCGCGGCTCATCTGTTAATTGAGTTTTACCGAACCGTATTTCTATGGTAGACAAAGAAAGAGTCGGATTATAAATAAATATTAGCAGAGTGTTAGCTTTGGTGCAGTACAATCCAGTGTAATTGCTCTTTCGATTTATTCAGATACAAGCGAATTAAAAATCCGTGAAAGTGCGGTTCTCGGTGCTATTGTTTTTTAATCGTCTAACCCTGTTGGAAGCAATTTAACCTCCAGGGGCGCAGCAGCGAATATCTCGTTCAAAGTTTCCCGAAGATCATCGTCTACCTTTTTGTGCGGATCGGAAACCACCCCAGACTGTGCCTGAAGACTTTCTGCATCTACAAAACACCCCAAAACTGTGCCTGCCTCTCTCTACCCCATCCACCGAAAGCCAAGGTAAAGAACTAGTTTTTGTATTATGAAAAAACCTTTTACGCGTTTAATTTTCAAAATTCAAGGGATTGAACCATTTTCTTTAATGCGACAGAAGGCGACCTTCAGTCGTCAATTGTCATTTTCTTTTCCTACTAGTTGTAAAAAGCAATTATAAATTGTGTTATTCTTGTAAACTCCGACGCCACTGGCCACGTAGATTTGTTTGGAAGATTTAAATACCGTACGCCAGGGACGGCGAGTTCTTTTTCTTGAACGTTCAATTAATCGTTTGTAGTATTGAACTATAATATCACCATTTGCGGTCATATTTGTAATTTGAGGCACAATAAAGCTGAGTCGATCCCCGTAAGCTGCTGGCTTCTCGGCCTTCCACGAGAACCCGCAATCAGCTGTGATTTGGAAGGTGGCGCCCGTTAATTTCGACATACCCTGTACACAACTGGAAAAATTTCCTCCCGTAAGCGGTTTTCGTGAAACCCCCCCTACTCCTCTGAGCTAAGCTGTAGGCCTTTTTCCACCTATCCTGTTGCGGGTCGACGAAAAAGCTCGTTTGACCCGTAACAATGCGTTTGGTTCAATTGCAAGATGGGGCATTGTCGGTAAGATTGAAGGCCAACAGACCTTATTTTGCAGTAAACTGACCTAACAGATAGTTGTTATTCTGTGGAAAAAATTCATTCATTGCAGGCCATTAGACCCTAAGAGCATTTATTATTAGGAGGTGTTCTTCGTGGTCATCAGATCTGCAAACAGCTTCAGTACTTCACATTGCATTACCGTAGATGCATTTCTGCTAACCCTATTAGCAATTTCCCGAAGGGTCACTCCGGTGTACGCATCTCTACTATTTGTAACCTTTCAAAAGTACTTAGTTAAAAAAAATTATAGCGGAAGGCATCACAAAATAATGTTTTAAATTCAATAATAGCAATAATATTGGCACAATACTTAAGAATTTAAAAAACAAAAAGTTCCCCCTTTTCTTATAATACTCTCTAAACACACCGTTTTCCTCTTCCAATCACTAATATAAATCATATAATACTCTATACGTATCCGTAGTATCCCCTATAAATGATTAAAATATAGTGACCTCTATTGGGTGTTGCATTTTCAATGTCAGGCAGTATATTTGTTTCTATAATTGAAACTGCCTAGTTATACCACGTAAGGTCGTTTTTGGTGCGCGACTTTCCGACCTTCTGGAATATAGCTTCCCTCAATTATCCTCTTTGTTTTCCTTTTCAACATTAACTGCTGTGCTATAGGCGCCTAAGTGAGATAAAGCTATTTTTGCGTTAACTAAGATAAATGCTGCAGAAATTTTCCATATCTAGATTAATTTTTGTGTTATCTTACACAACAATGAATATAAAATGAGGGGATCTAACCCTTTCTACGTACACTCCGTGGAAAACTTAAACGTACGGTAATGGGGCTAACATACATCAAGGGTTAGGTACAGAAGCATTAAAAAGCTCTACTTCGGAATATTCCGAGGTGAACTAGAGTAAGTGCCTAATACCTACCTAACAGGTTTCTCTTGTTCAACTTTGAAAATCTTATTTCAAGTGCTCACTTTCCGACTATTTAATACGTTCTCAAACGGGGCCTTAGAATTTTGTTAAGTGTAAAATCCAGATAAAATGTTTTCTTAAAGTGCGTTACTCGACACGAACGGATTTTTGTTAAGTAGCAGGAATTTCGGGCTAAACTTTATTAATATTGTTATCCTGATAAATCGAATTAGACTGTATTCGACATGTTTATAATTAGATAACTTCCTGCTTCCGCAGAAACAAAACAGTAATGAAATTAGTGGCAACATTTCAAGTTATTAGACAGTTTGGGACGATTTAGGAGTCTTTAATAAGAACTTAGGCAGACTACTGTTGGGCAACGATTCACTACGTTAACTATTACTTCTGTAAATTGTAATTTATAGCAAATTAAGCAAATGAAACAACTAGGAGGAAGTCTGAACGTTCTAGTTTTAGCTTCATTGTGTATTTTGTCAACATTTTTTACCTTGATCTTGGTTTCCACAAGAAGGAGCATAAAGAATTATTTATGCCCCACAAAATTTTAATAAGAAAGTCTATTTTTCAAGTTTATTGCGTATTTGGTGGCTGTAGTTGATGCTTTAATGTTTAAGGTAAACGAACACAATACTGCTAAACTGTACGCTTCCTGTTTACGTTTCTGCTAAGAAAGAATTAACAATCAACTTTTATGTATGGTAAATTGTTTTTTTAGTATAACACAAAAAGTAATGAACAATTTTCCGAGGGTGTAATGTGGGTCGTGGTTAGAACCAGCAGGGAAGTAACCGTTAAACTGAAGTACCGAATCAACACGCCAGTAGAGTTATTTGAAATATAAGTAAACGTTCTCGTAGAAGCAGCTCCTTTATTAAAAGGAATGCGATTCGTAAAAGCTTTTTTATGCGATTCATAAGTATCATTACGACTTAAAAGAAACTTTTATTTTGATGTCGTAGAAAGCGGAATAAATATTTACATTTCTTCCTAATGAAATTTTTTGGAAGTAATGAAACTCTGTTCACCGTCAAACTTTAGCTGAAAACGAGATAAACTTTAATTACCAACGCTGTTATAATTAGACTAAATATTTCTCTATTTCACTACAATATTGCAATTTTAATTAATTAATTAGAAGAACTAATAATTCAAATACATAAAATTAATTTCTTTTGCTACAGATCCTACATGCAGCTTTTTAAAATGCTGCTTTGGTGTAATCTATTATGAAGTTGTTCGTTTGTACAAGCATTACATTGTGGGTGGTTGATTTAGCACCCTTACAATACAACCGGAATTTACCCCCTTTATGTAGCAGGCCGTGCGTATCAGCAGGACGCTTGCACAGGATATAGAAATTATTTATTTATAAAGTGCACGCATTTCCACAATAAATTCTACAGCATATAAAAAATTCAAAGCAACTGTGCTTGCTTTACTCGGTTCGTGGTATTTTGGGCGCTAAAAGTGAACAGAAACAACTTCACTTAATTGTAAATCAAGTAGGAATAGGCAATGATTTACACGACAGTAGATCTGATTAATTGTACCCTTTTACATTATGCTACCGTTAATTTAAAATGGATCATTTATTATACAGTTTCAAATCTGACAAACTAATGTAATTTGCTCAAACAGAAACGGTATAACGTTTATTTATAGTTTTTGAAAAATACGTAGGTATAACAGACACACAATTTCTTGGTGCAGAACTATTGCTCTAATCAATATACTCATGGGTACAGTATACATAACCGACACGGTGTATGGTGGGTTACAGCAAACAATTATTATACGAAAAAGTATTAAGAAGAGTATAGGAAGAGAGGCGACTGTGGATGCACATAATAAAAAGAAGAGACTGATTGATAAGACATATAATTCGCCATGAACGGCTCCTAAAAACGATAATTAAGGGAAGAGCAGACGGAAAAAAGGTTACAGGAAGACCAAGAATGTAATACATGGAATAAATTACGAAGGGCGCCAGATGCAAAATCTTTGCTAAACTGAAAAAACTAGCAGAAAAGCGTTAAGAATGGAAGTCTGCTACAAACCAATCAAATAATTGATGACACTGAGAAAGATTAGTGCTGGGGAGTCAGACCCAAACAAAATAGACGTTTTCCCCAGAAAGCGAGCGCTCTGCCAACTAAGCTACAACCACATCCTACCACCCATATCTATCTTTAAATAATGCTATAATTTTAGCAAATAACAGTTAAAAGTAACATCAAAGTTACTTGTTTAGTCTTTTCCATTGTACTGGCAGTTATTTATTATTAGTCTTTGAAGGTATACTATATGAGTGCGAACTCTGTGCAAACCTTTATAGCTTATACAGTATATATCGATCGAAGGCATTTAGGCACTGCCAGGAATTAGTCTATGGTAACGTATTATTCACTATGATTACATGAGTTTTTATAGAAGAAATTTTAGATCCAATTTACATAAACTCACCCGGTAATGAAGGTAGTGTTTCTAACTATTGTATATATTATTATTGACAGATTGGGACAATCCAGCTATGTTTGAAGATTTTATCTTGCTACGATTTCCATACCAACCCTTAGTTATCTAATTTATGATGTACCAGAATGTTCTCCACGTAAGCATCAGTCTTGAATCATGTACTTCAGCATATATTAATATGCGCATATAGTACCGGCACCCAAGTTTAGAAAAATACTAGATAACGTAACCTTCTACAGGATGACTAGCTTCCTGCCCTTACTAAAAAAAATCTTCGAGAAACTATTCCTTAGAAGATTATTGGACAATATGGATATATCATCACATATGGCGTTACACCAATTTGGGTATCGAGAGGATCGTTTCACAACAGAACAAGTACATAGGATAATAATCCAAAATTAAACAACCTTGAAGAAAAACAATTCCACAGGGCTGTATACCTAGTCGGTGCCCAGGCGTTTGACAAAGTCCGGTGTACTGGGCTAATACATAAATTAAGAAGACTGCTTCCAGACTACTATTAACCTCTTCTTAAATCGTACCGTTCAGACAGATTCTTCAGAATGAAGTTCAACATTGAACTTTCCAAAGAGTATCCTATAAAATCTGTTGTCCCACAAGGTGGTGTCTTAGCCCCCTACTTTACCTAGTTTAAACTGCTGACTCACCAGAAGTTGGACTATCATTGCCACTTTTGCTGACGATACTGCCATCTTATTTATGTAGGAAAACCTTAAATGCCACTTAAACTAAATAAATGAATATCTTGGAAAATGGGGCAATAAAATGAATAGAACCAAATAGGTTCAAGTGACCACACGATTTAATGTGTTTCCGCCAGTTACTGTAAATGACGTTCCAGTACCTGTTGATACTGATGATAAACATAAAAAAGCTACATCTCACAGCGCGTGTGGTCAAAAAAGACTCCTGGTGGGTTCGGATGGTTGAATGGAACAGTAACTAAGCTATTATTTTAATCTATAAGCTGCATACCTAAAAATTATCTAATACTAAACATTCTACATTTTTGCATGGGTATTCAGTAGCTTCTAAGCCCGGATTTGCTACAACTCAATATTGGAACCTCAAACTGACGATCTCCAGATAACGGCAGCAAATTATCCTGCTTTCCTATAATATATACACAGGTAAATAAAACAGCTCGTATTTAGTTAAATATACCACTCAGTAGACTGTAAACGTTAGAAATCATTAATTATCAAGGGAAGTTAGCTAATCAAATTAATAAAGCGAATAGTGTGTATTCAAATGTTTGCTGTAAGAAGCTGTTGAGAGCATAGCAAAGGTAGAAATCCGTTAAACCACAGCTTTCCACTTATAGCAGGTGAGTGCCGGCATTGTTAATTAATCTGTGACGAAATACAGAGGATATTAAGGAAAGATAAGCTTAGTAGCTGTACTTAATACTCATTACTAAGGCTTCTGTTTTGTTGTAGCGGGCGCAATCAGGCATTAGTGTCTCTTAAAGCGTTTCAAATTCTGAAATTTGGAACAAATTGTGTTAATTACGTAATTAATGATGTTCTGTAAACATAATGCTAAGCTGTATAATATCAAAGTAAAAAGGGACAATTTCCTAAGATTTATATATTCAACGTGTCGTGTAGCTACTTGACTTAATATATTATATTTATGATACTTTAGGTACCATAGTTTTTCTAGAAATTGATTATATCGCCATAATTTCCATAGTAATTGTCGGTAAAATTTAAACTCAAAATCCCAAACTATCGGAATGTTAGTTCCGAATGAGATATAAGACTATAAAGCAACTGTTAACGTCTCTTCTGATTTACAACAAACTTTGTACCATAGCGATGTTAGTGGTCCTTTATCTTTATCTTCACAAATTTCAACTTGCCCAATATCTGAATTTCAGACAAACTAAATCCAATACACCTTAAGCATACAATAGTTTCTGAATAAGCACTTCTTTCGCTTGATGTTAATTATGTTTAATGAATCGATTGTGGCCTAAGGAAGCTATAGTTAGATACTTTTCGTTCCGAGAAACCCGTATAGAGCTAGTTGTACAAGGATCTGTATACAACCTGTAACGTTCTTAGATCGTAGGAGAAGCCGAAAATTGAAATAGGAGCTAGCAATTACTGTTAGTTGAAACTTTAGGCTCTTTTAGTATCTTATCCAGAAGTACCTATAGCATCGCCTATAGATGACTCCGAAGAATTACCAGACATTCAAGAAGATGATATTGAAAAAGCAAGGAAAAAATGCAAAAACAACAAAGCACGAGGAAACGATAACATAATCGTTGAGTTGCTAAAATACGGAGACAAAACGCTAATGACATCTCTCAAGACACTGTTCAATCAATACTTGCATCAAGCGCAAATACTAATGGAATGGAATATAGCAAAAACCGTGCTGCTCTTCAAACAAGGCGATGGAAAACTACTAGAAAAATGTCGTCGAATAACTCTCCTATCACAACTATATAAACTTTTAACAAAAGTCATAACAAACTGACTGGAGTAAAAACTAGATTACTATCAGCCTGTAGAACAGGCAGGACTTCGCGATGGATATTTTACAAACGGTCACGTTTTAACCATTGGAACTCTAATTTAAAAGGCTAATGAGTATAATTTACCCTTGTGTCTTATACTTGTTGATTACCAAAAGGCTTTCAATACAATAGGAAGATGGGCAATCGAAAAAAGCCTACAAAATAGCCGGATTGGCTCCAGATGTATAAAGCTGTAACACAATATATATGAAAAGGCCAGCTGTACAATAGAACTACATCAAGGAGCAAATCCAATTTATATTGAGCAAAGGGTCAGACAAGGGGATACAATCAGCCCAAAACTATTTATTACAGCCGTGGAAGATATCTTCAAGACAATGAATTGGGAAGACAGATGAATCAACATCAACGGCGAACGATTGAACAATTTGAGATTGGCAGACGATATAATTCTAATATCCGACAACCTTCAAGACTAAGAGAAATATTTATAGATCTAAAGAACGAATCAGAAAAGATAGGTTTAAAAATTAATATTGCAAAAACAAAACTAACATCTAACAGCGACGAGGAAATATTTATTACAGGAGATGGAAACAACTTGGAGAGGGTCAATAAATATATGTATTAAAGAATCAAAAAATACCTTAAGAACTACGAAGTAAAGTACCAATGCCATCTGCCGGTAATGACATACAGCACCCAAACATGGACACTAACAGAAGCAAATATGGATAAAATGGTCAAATCACAAAAAGGAATGGAACGTCAAATGCTAAATATCATAATTAACAGACCGGAAGTACCAGACGTAGCAGAACAAATAGCCTCACTTAAATGGAAATTTTGCGGTTACACTATGAGGCAGACTGTTAATAGGTGGAATAAAAAAATACAGCTCTGGAAACCACGGGAAGCTAAGCGAAGTAGAGGACGACCACAACTCAGATAGGCAGATGTTATCACGGGATCAGCAGGACTGGGATGGAGAAACAGCATGCAGGACCGGGAAAACTGGAAACGAATGGGGAGCCTTTGTCCAACAATGGAAGAATAATGGGTAGAAAGAGGAAGAAGAAGAAGGAAGGTGTATTACTTTACACTGTTAGTTCTTTATAACAGTATTTAAATTATTAGGGTAGAAGGAACTGTGGCAAAGATGGTGCAAAGGTGCTAGTAGTACAACGTGTAGAAATCCTCGAGTACACGCTGCGAAAGGCCGAAGAACAATAAAAAAATGGAATTGCAGTTGAATTGATTAAAATCACTATATTTAAGTATAGGAAAAAGTAATAAAACATTAACGATTAAGACCGGGAAGACTGCCAACGTGTCAGAAAGCAAAATATTTAGGTACCACACTGGAATGCAAAATGTATCTAAAGTGGAAGTAAAGGAAAGGATAAATTCCCGTAGGGTAATGGGATTCCCGAATGCAATAATATAGGACACTCACACAGAGAAGCAGATATGGTACTAAGTGTGGTATTATATGGAGCGGAACGAACAGAACGAGAGCTCGTAGAAGAAATAGAGAAAGAATTGCTTATATGGTTCGGACAGGTAAACAGAAGCACCAATAACAACGTTCCAAAGAAATCAATGGAAAGACAGCCGAGAGTGACAAGTGTGGAACAGAAATACCCAATAACTAATCAAGTAATAGGATGTGCCTCCAGAAAGATGGAGAAAACCAGCAAGAATGGGGAAGACTACCGCATGCCAGACGACCCCTGTAGTGGCTAAGGAAACGGCAAGAAATAACAGTAGAAATTCAAAGTTCCGGTGCTACGAGTGTTTAGTCTTAAAGCACTGATTTTATTACATTTACTTATTTTTAATTGTAAAAAGAGAAATTCAAAGTTCCAGAAAAGATTTTATTACATTATGTTAGCTTCTCTACATTTTAATCACATAGCATTAAAAGCTATGCACATTGACATGTTTCTCTAGGTATTATTAGTTAAGAATTCAAAACAAATATTGCTAATAAATCCACTTGTTTGTCTAGGTAAATAGGAGAACTCATACTAGACCACACATTATATGTGTCTAGTTTTAAATCAAATTAATTTAAACTTAGGATTTGTTACGGTAAAACCGTGTATAATTTGCGGTTTATCAGTCAGTTCCAAATTAGGTAACCAGTACTATCAGTAGAATTATTGAGAGAAAATAACTGCAAGGCAATGCCCATTAAGCAGAGTTCAATCTAAAAGTCAGAACAACTTACATCCTGCTAGAGCTTTTCGTTCAACCGGAACTACATATATCAATCGTTTTAGAAAGCAGCAATCAGTGGATGGATCAGTCTTCTTTGCCATACAAATCCATGTGCCTAAACCGAAACATTGCATTGATCCTAAAATTTATAATGGCGCTATAACCAAAGTTCATAACATTAACTTGTGTGCTTCATAGCTGGAAATTTTAAGAATTAGAATAGACATTAGCAATAATTTTGTATTAGTGTTACAGGGCGTAATTTACCAGCTTTAATAAGGTCTTAAGTAGATTTTTCTGTTAAATAATTAAACCCCATCTTACTAGACTAATGAATTAGAAGTAATAGGTATTCTAGTTATGCCTTCCAAAATTCGCCGCCTATGGGTACTGTGGTGGCTTTATAGCATGTTTGATATTGATCCACAGGCGTGATAAATTCAACGCAACTTGACAAAAAACATAGGAATAAGATTTATGCGACATTATTTTGTCATGTAATGATTTATTTCTCACGTTTGAGACATAGAAATAGATAGAGTGGTAAACAAAAAGCATTAAAAGCTCAAGCGAAAGGAGTAGCAAAGGAGAAAAGGGAGCGAATAACCCGAAAGTGTGCTGTAGGCTATTCGGAACGGGTGACGTCAAAGTTAGGTATGCTGCTGCTGCTGCTGCTCCTCCACACCAACTGTGCAAAATTAAGATGTGTAAGTATTTCCGTGCAATTTCTTTTCTTATCTAACTCTAATGGAAATTATTATGAAGGAGGAACATTACTTTTGAACTAATTAACAAACCAAAGTAGCGGCATTAACCAGACCCACATTTGCGTTCGAGATTGTTGAACATTTAAAAAGAGAAGCCCGTCTGCATACATCGCCTTTAAGGATTCAACCTTCACAACTGAATTTTCGCAAGCGTGAAATACCTAAACCTTTTCTGATTCCTGCTACACATCACTACAAGTTTACAGCAAATAACACTTTTGTTGTCAGAAAATCCTGAATCGGTTCTATTCCTTATTGAATAGTGGAATTTTATAGAATATTGGCTGCATCAGTTTCAGCCTCAAGCACTTTTCCTTTACGATCAAACATGACGAATTGTATCGCTGACAATATAACTGTAAACACGAATCAAAATTATATTAACAATCTGCATACAGGAAACGTGGATACTACATAATCCCATTTTAATTGGTAATCGCATTTTCAATATGCATTATTCGTTAGGCGTGTACGTGCAGTGACAGTCCTTTATCAAATTATTCACCTGTACTAACGTTGCTTGACAGGCCATTTGTAATACGGATGCCAACTGAAACTACGGTCAAATCCGCAAATTCACTTTCAGAACAAGTACTTTTTCATTTAATTATTTAATGGATACACTTTTCGCTTGGCGAACTTTAAACAACTTTAAATTTTGCTTTATACACGAACTACTATTAATATTAAAAAGCATGTACATACTGACCCAGAAATATTACATGTCTACGGCAAATATAATCATGAAATGAAAAATACATATGCCCTACATTCAACAGAACCGACAAATATTTTACTACAAGTGCATTGTTATAAAAGGAGAAATACTAGAACCGTCTTTAATATACCAGCTTAAGCTTATTAAAGGAATTGGAAAAGAGACACTAAATATTTGTATTTCAAATGCGCTTCCACTTGACTTAGTTGTTTGCACTCGTAACTAGAGGGTTTTATAATGGTTCTCGATTGACGCTGAACGGGAAGCTAACTTAACGTGCCAAAGGAAAACCAAAAGTTTCGCTCCATGGTTTACGGCTATCAAAAACTACCGAGGACTTAACGTGCCCTTTGAAACACTATTCAATTTCCAAATTGATGCTGCAGTATTCAAGTTACGTAAAATTAAACCACAACTATAGCAGCATACAGTATTTCATAGTCAGTTGCCATGGAGCAACGAACTAATATTAAATTTTGCTTCAAATAGGGAAAACTTCAACAGCAACATGAGATATTTAACAATGACACCTGAAGTCTTATTAGTGTATTTTAATGAATCAAACGGTTCAAAAACGGACGTGATAGTCTTGAACATGACGGTAGAACGGAACGTCCGCCGATCTCTCGAACTGCAGATTTTGCTCCAAAACTTCATGAAATTGTGGTAAAAGATCACCAAATGATCCTTTGAATGATGGCAGATGAGTTTATCATCAATACGCTAATGATTTAAGAAATGTTACTAAAACATTTCAGAAAAAGGAAGCTTTACGCAAAGTTCGTCCCACACAATCTTATGGGTGAGCAAAAACCGAGAAGGGATGCTTTTCGTGCACATACTTCGTTCAGACTTGTTCCGGCTATGCAGATTTTTGTACCTATATTGTCACTGGTGCCGATATATGGATATTTCAGTATGACCCTGAAATTCAATACCAAAGCTGTGGTGGCTTGGAAAATCGTCACCAAAACCTTAAAAATGTAAGTCGATAAATCCAGAATCATAACCATGCTGATTATCATTTTCTGATCCATAAAAATGTTGAAGATGCGTTGATTAATACGAGTACAAAGAATTTCTCGAGTGGAATTTTGAGAAAACTGCAGGTAGATAGTAGACTACCAATAAGGATACTTATAACACTGCGTTACAGCAGTTCTCAGCATATTCCATTTTTATTATCATACATTTTGGAGTATAAATAATTTAAAGACCGTAATGGGGGTGAAATATTGAAGGGGCGGCTGCAGTTTGTCGAAGTAGAAAGAAAAAACAACACATGACGCGAATATCAGACCTAAAACTGCCCAAAATATTACGACAATGGACATATCCTCACAGAAAAAACCCAAACACAGGAAAATTAAGTAAGAATTTTTTACCAAAAATGTATGAACATGATGTTAATTGGAAAGCCAGGATAGTATAGAAATTGGAATTCGGAAGACATCGGCCTACGTAAAATTTCCTAAATATGTATATGTAAGGGACCTCGGTGATCTAGTGCAGGAACGCGTTGCCACTCGAGGTCACAGCGAAATATAGTCGATCAGCTGGGGCGTTCGAATCTCAGCTGGGGCGACCAAATTTCGCTTAGTTACGTTTAGGGTGCATGTTGCATAAATGTTTAGTGTGTAAGGGACGTCCGCACCCCCCTGAAGTAATGCGAAAGCGGTTCCGGGGGGAACCGTAGTATGAATGAATGAGAAAAAAACATATGTACATGTAAGTAACCAAGAGCGTAGAGACTAAACTAGAAGAGTGTGCCTATAAATCTGATGGTAATATTAGATCAAGATAGTATCAAATACCAATACTGTAAAAGGTAGTGCATCATTTTGTTGAAACTTCCTACTTTTAGTCGGCTTCGGTGGTCTAGTGGTTAGCATACTTGCCTTTAGATCCAAGGGACGCAGGTTCGAATCCCACCGAGGTGGGTGAGGCTTTCCTGACGGGGGGAAATCTAAAAGTGCGCCTTCTGTCGAATAAGAAATAAATCCGTAGGTCCCGTGCCACTGAGATGTGTAAGACGTTAAAAATCAGTACTGAGATAAATTGTACAATAAGCAAAAAATGGCTGCAGTACGTAGAGATGCTTAAAAACCGCGTCCTAGATCTCGCTCATTCAAACTAAAAATAGAAGTCCTACTCTTACTTCCAGTATCTTTAACATGTATTCAGAATCAGTTAATAAGTTTAATTTACGAAATATTCAGCAAGCACTGGTACATGACAAAAATAGAAGTTTCCTTCTACATGTACACACTGGTAAATGATTCGCATATTTACACAAATACATTTTTCAATTATCTGTGAGTATTTTGTATTTTACAAGACTAGTGATACTCTCGTATTTTTGTGTTGCGTATTTAACGAACTACACCCGTAGAGGACCTACAGCTTAACGTGTTAGTAGTACATTATATGAACGCCTACAGATGGACATTTTCGAGATGCAGTAGTACTTTAGAAAAGCAAAATATGTTAATTGTTGGAAGAAATTATATATCCAGTAATGCCTGTGAAAATGATAACATGTTTGTCTTATTAATTAATATCGATTTCAGCTGAGTAGAACTCAAAGTAATTCAGAATTTGTAATTATGTTTTTGTGTAGCATTTTATACAGACTCTGTGCTAACCGTTTACATGAAGCTGCGACTATTGTAATTTATGGTAGATAGCGACAGTTTTTCCTGTTTACGCAACATACCAAGTGACCACGAGATGAGGTAGCAGCATGTAACTTTTTTGTTTCTAAACCTATTGTTTTGAAAATTTAAACTAAGATATACGCTTTTAATGGTTAATTTAAAGTACTTTTTACTTAAGCTTTGACTTCCGGTCTCGCCACACTGTTCTCATCTTTTATTATTAAATACAATTACATCTGTGTTTTGTGATAATCTTATTCCTTGTTAAGTTTGCAGTACATTGATATGTCACACTATTTCCATAACCACCGATTCCGAATCATTGAATCTTTGACTTTTACGAAATGCTCTACTCTTTTTACATATCTACACAATCAACAGTGTTCATTCTTCAACAGTTTACTCTGATTACGGTTTATATCAACAGACTCTAAAGTTTTATTTGAGATGCGATTTTTTATTTCTAGTATATTCGTATTTAGATGCTTTTATACATTATTATACTCTCAAATTATCAGTCTTGAAATACGCATCAATTACCCGAATTAATAAACAGAATTCATATATCTTTCTTTCATATTTACTTTTAGTCTAAGGTTTTGCAAACTGTTAAGCAACGTCGAACGCTTCTAGATGTTCTTGAGAGCAATTTTTTAGAATCATTCCCTTAATGTTTAAATAAATATTTACTACATTAATTTCCATGTTCACCATATTTCTGAATTATTGCATACTTTTATAGCTCATATTGTATACAGAGTGTCCCATAAATTGAGATATCGCCGCACAGTATTGTTCAGCAGTGCATCATGTATAGAAAACAGTTAAAATATTTATTTCTCGCAGGCTAGTTTCTTCACACAACCTTCTTGAAGTTTGAACTTCAAATGGCGGGTATCTTTAAAAACAAAGCTAACCTAATAGATAATATCGATAAAAACATATTTTCATGGATTAAATTGACATATTAACAATAAAGATGAATTAATTCTACACAAGTTCGAATTGCAGATTTTAGATCCTAAGATTTTGTAGAAAAGCGAATTTTAGATATGGCATCAAGGCAAATTTAAACATGGCTGATAGTAATTTCTAATTTAATTTCACACTACTGTTCCGAATTTTACAGTTGTCAAACACATTGCTCTGTTCTTCTATGTACATGCCATTTTACTTGCATTACTGGAATGCACATTTGCTGAGTACACTGACAGTATTTTGATTTCTGGAGAAGTTGGTGGTAATTGTAATGCAGTGGCAAGGCTGTATGTTAAATGCTATCCAAATAGAAGACATCCAAGCCACACAGTTAATATCGAACAGACCAACGACAACGAGAGACAAAGCAAGTGTTGGTAGGAAAAGAGGGGTGGTGGTCGTCCATTTATGGTAAGACAGTCCAATATTGGAGATAATGTGTTAAATTTAATTGAATGCGTACCTACTCTAAGCTTATGTGGTATTTCTGGGGTTGTAGACATAACAAAGTCAACAGTAGATACACAGAGTATTACACGATACCGGTCTAGATGTTTTTCGAAATACGAAAATGGAATACTTATTAGCGCAAGATTATACTGTGCGATGTATATACCGTAAATAGCTGTTAAATCAACATCAGGAAAATCCGAATTTTATTGGTAATATTTGGTGGACAGATGAAATGACATTTACGCTGGATGGGTTTTACAATACTCATAATAAACATGTGGGGGTAGATCAGCAACTCATGTTCCAAGTCATGAATATTGGTAAATACTTATTTAATTGGTGCTGTTGTTCTGCAAAATCGTTTTAATGCTGAAAATTTCCTATATTTTCTAAATGAAGAATTTCATATACTATTGGGATATGTCCTACCCATAATTAGACAAAATATATAGTACCGACAAGATGATGCGCTAGTCTGTTATAAAAACGTGGTTCGAGATTGGTTTCAAAATAATTTTCCAGATCGGTGGATTGCTTATGGGGATGCTACAGCTTGGCCGCCAAGGTCACCTGGTCTACGACCTTGGATTTTTATTTACGGCGTTATCTCAAGGAATTACTATATCTCACATTAGTGAACACATGCTCCAACGAGTACAAAGTTCAATTGCAGTGAGATGCAAAATGTTATAGTGTTGGTGGTGGTTGTTTTGAACAGTTCCATTAATTTACAGAAAAATTTAAATTCTTTTTTTTCTGCCTGTTATTTATATTCTTTTTGTTCATAAGTAATTTGTGTTTAGGTACTGAAAACGACTGATAACTATTTTATTCACCTGTTGATTAAGTGTATTGGAGATACTACATCAAAAAACCACAATTGTGGTATGTAAATGGGTTGTTTAATAGTTGATTTGTGTTTCCAAAATCGTCGACTGGCCTAGATATTAATAATTAGAGCTAGGAATATATGCAAAATGCATATTAATATTTTTAGGCATATATTTGTAAGATTTTGTTTCTACACGAATATCATAGTTTGAAAGCGTTTTTTTTTTTGTTTGTTATAATGCAAAAATGCATATGCAAAATCTGAATTGGCATATTTAAGGGTGGGTGTCTTGTTTTAAATTTTTTAAATTTTGTTTTCCAGTAGTCGTAATTTTCATAAGATTTTATTTTTACACAAACGTCGTGATTTTAAAGCATTTTTTTGTGTTTAGTAGCGCATAAATGCATATTTAGCTACTAAATGCATATAGAAAATAACTTAAGGGTACCTCTCTTTAAATTTTCTTGGTTGTTATTTTCAGGTAGGTGAAATCTTCTTTCTTGCGAAGTTGTACGGTGGTTTTCAAATTACAAACATTTATTAAGCGATTGGAACAATGTTTAACAATTGATAATCTAGAAAAGTATTTAGTAAGTTATAGTTTTGAAATGTATTGTAGAAACTAAGTATACTCGTTTATAATATCATTAATATCTGTTATGTTAATAATGTTTTTATTGTTGTCCTCACATACTTCGTTTTTGTAATTAAATTAGTTAGCAATTATTGTAATATAAAAAAAGAAGTATTAAAGTGTGTATTTATTTTTCATGATTTAATGGATAAATTAATATTTAGCTATTTTGGGTAGGTATTTGTAGTATTTATTATTTCTAATTGAATGTCAGTTAGGTAGTGTGAAATAAGCGAAAAAATTTAAAATGTGGTTCCATTTTGCATATTTTGGTGCAGAAATGCATATTTGAGTGCAGAAATGCATATTTTAGTGCATAATTTAACTATTTTTGAAACATATTTGCATGCATACTTTGCAATACTTTAGAGCATATATTTCTAGCTCTACTAATAATTATGTAATATATATTTTATAATAATTTTGTATAGTAACTAAAAAAATATTTTCTGTAGAGCATACAACATGAATATTGCGCAGTTGCTAAATTTCCACTTCTTTTCGTGCTTCGTGTGAAGAAACTAGCCTGCGAACAGTGCATATTTATAATATTTACTATAGGTACATTGTTGAACAGCGCTACAAGGCCTTTTATCGCGAGTTATGTAACACGCGGTATACATAGTAGTTTCTTGCATATACGGTCACACCTGCATAATCTTAACAGCACCCTATATGTAAATGGCATTTTCCTCCAACAGTTTTTACATCTCCATAATCTATAATTAACCCCTTGAATGATTAGTAATGATTGAAATGCACTAGTCACATCTTCATAGTCTTAAGAAGCACACTGTATATACCTAATAGATATTTAGTTACAAATATTGTAGATATTTGTATATCTTTAAGAAGCACGCTGTATCTGTATCAATGTAACTAATTCTTATATTAATACATACTTTGCTCGCATCTGCATACCTTTAATATGCATACTATGTGTAATTCTCTTATCTACTTTATAGTATTAATAGTGGTTATCACTAGTAGCTTCTTAAGTATGTAGGTCATTGCAATATCTTTATGTACGTATAATTATACATAGTTAGTTTGTAAAATTATGAGACGCGGTTGTAATTACATTTAATTCAGAAAGTTTAATAACAAATATTAGATATTGTTAAAAAAACATAATGAGGTCGTATGCTGGCTGAGGTGCACAACGCCTAAAGACTTAGCAAAAAATATATGGAAAAGCTACTCTTCAATATGTAATTGTATGTTTTTGAACATGGAATGAGTATTTTTCCACAATTGTGTTAATAGATAACATAGTCCTAGTTAATGGACCATAATCTAGTTCGTTAAGTTTATAAAGGACGGAATAACTAAGATTACTTAATAATTTAAACACCGATTTAACTTCAAATCCCGCAAAGTACTAACAAAACCGCTCACAATACCGGAGAATTTAATCGTAAACCTCTTCGCAATGTATTTTTTGCTGAAACTAATTCACGATTATAAAAGCCAAAGCAAACAAGATATTAATTCGAACTCGTATCCGTTCTATTTTCTTCTTTTGCTAAGCTTAACAGGAGAGGAACACTTTTTCTTTCCGGTTTATTACTTTCCACTATATTTAAAAATAATTGCATTTCCGTGTAGTAATTTACACTGGAGGGAAATTGCAATTATCGATCGGGTAAACTTTGCGAATTACCACCTGTGTTGATCTTAAGTTTATATTGGTGGTGTTATCGTGGGCGCTAGACCGTGACCTAAAAACACACAATCCGTTCGGTTTTACCAGTGATGCACTGCCGTTCCGTTCTATTTATTATGGTATATTTACCTTTCCATTGGTCAGTGGCTGATCCTCTAAGACCGCCATACATTCTACTTGCACTTAACTGCAATATATTGTTCGCAAGCTGCCATTACATCGAACCGAAAATTGGAATTGAGATTCCAGGTTGAAAAATATTTACACCGGCACTTTCCTTTCCTCTGGAAAATATTACCGCAGAGAGCTTTTGTATGTTTGTTCGGTATTAACGGTTCTTTGCTTCTTTTAGTTTTACTGCCAAGTATTTCTGACTTAGTGCTGAAACACTGCAAGGAAGATATCATATTGCAGGTGTATTTTACAAAGCACTGATACGGTTTTCATCTCTATTATGTCCTTTAATTCGCAAGAATAGGGTATAATGTGTTACTTGCAGGACCTGTAGATACCTTGTTATTAAAATACGAGGTTGGTTCGTCAATTATTGTCCCTAACGTGGAAGGTATTAACCTACAAATGAAAAATTGAATGAAAAATAGGCAGGTGTATATCTTTTTGTTTATAAAAGTTATACATTTAATATTACTGTTGTTCTGGTGATTATGTTGAAATAAAAATGTTCGAGTCAAGGGCTGTGATAAAATCCTAAGAAGGGTTTATCATCCCGGGAAATTTATAATGGCATGTCCGAAGTGTTGTGTGATTCTACCCTGTCATATTAAGTAATTAAGAATTGGTGACGGTATTTCAAATTACAATTAGGATGGCACCAGGTGCTGAACCACCAAAAAATGTTGTCGCTCAAGAAAATATTGATTTGGTCCATGGGAAAATTACGGTCAAATATATTGGGACATGTGGCTTTTCCGTTGGAAGGGTTGGGAAGATTTTGCACGAGGAATTGGGTATGAAAGAAATTTACGCACCTGATCAGAAGCAGACCAGGTTTCTCACTACTGCGAGCAATTTGAGATTAGACACCGATTTTAATGGATTTTTGGAAATATTTGTTATCGTAGATGCTACCTGGGTTCATCAATTTTATCCAGAGTCAAAACGGCGGATTATGGAATGGAGGCATCTTAGTTACCCACCCTCATGTAGCGTCCGTGTGACTTCATCGGTCGGAAAGGTAATAGAAACAGTGCTTTCTGGCTGCTATAGAAGCTTCAGTGTTACTTACAGCATTTGTATTTTGTTGAGAGAAATACTTCAAGGTAAACTATAAACAAATATAGGGTACAGTATACGCGAAGATCAGAGTGGATTTTTTCCTGATCGCTTCTCCACTGATAATCTCTTCACAAAATTCTAGAAATAAAATCGCAACTGGAGAAGAAGTTAATATTGCATTCATTGACCATGATAGCTTACGATTCTTTACCTCAAAACAAACTTTGAGAAGCCCTAGAGTAGCTAAATATAAATAGCCATTCGCCAACTATTATTAAAGAATTATATAAGAACTTATTTCATGGTACCAAGAGACGACAAGGATGCGGGTACATACCAGTAACGAAAGATCTCCCCCAGGGATGTAGTTTGTTATCAATATTATTTCATCGCTATAACTGCGCAGGAATAGGTATACCAATTACTGAAAATCACCTATTTACGTTTAATTTTAAGGATGATCTGGTGCTTCTTGCACAAGATTCTCTTGCTCTTGAATTTATGTTGAAAAGACCCTATAAAATATATCAAAAATGGGAACTAGAAGCGAGCCTACCAAAAACGGAATACCTAGTAGTAACTAGTGAGACACAATTAGAAGTTCTCCTAAATGATGAAATACCAGTCGAACAAGTTAAACAATTTAAACATCTGGGAGCCGCTGTAGATCGAAAGGAAGTAAACCATAGAATCTAGAACAGTAGGATAGTAATCGATTTTTTTAATTTAGTATGGTGAGATAAAAACTTATTTAAATACGTTAAATCGAAAATGAGCCAAGTATAAGTAAAATCGAGTCTCTGATATGGATGTAAGATCTGGGCAGTCAATGCAGAAATGAAGCGCATGTTACATGTTGCAGAAATGAATTACCACGGACGTAGTGGCAGAATATCTAGGCATCAGCATATTTCAAACGAAAAATCAGACAACAGATGAAAGTAGAACGTAGGATCATCGATAGGTTTAAAATGGTAGGTTTGTGTTCGTTTGGACTCTTATTGAGAATCTCAGAGTGTCGCTGGCTCGAAAGAATCTTCCAATGGAACCTTCAGGAACGAAGAAACGCGGACGACCATAACGATCCTGGGATGAAGGAATATAGAAAGTCATGCAATAAAGAGACCTGGATGAGCACAAGACCAAGAATTAGATGAGTCTAGCAGAAGGGATTGAGCAGGTAGCAAAAAAATTATCAAAAAGAGTGCTGATCGATGCGTTCCATGCATATTAGTAGTGTCGGATAATTGAGATTATTTTCTACAAAGTTTGCAGCAATTATAACGCTTTCGTATAAAATCATTATCATTTAGCAAGTCATGCAAACCAATACCAATAATTATAAGCCGCATTAATAAAATGTTTGCAAATCAAAGAAAATTATTTCACGTGAAGAAGGTTTCTAAGTAGAACGTCGTACAACTCGACATTTTACTCTGAAATGGTATTGCAGCAAGCTTGTAAAGATAACCCTCTGTTAAAAATATTTAGTTTTCCTATTACTATATATACTTAACAATAAATTAGAAACTGTTCAGCCTACTACAACATAATTTGTAGCTATTCACTAATAAATAATTATTGATATTATTAGTACATATTACATAATAGAAATCGAGTTAAGATATGCCATTTGTTTACTACCTTAAATTCTCTTCATCATAGTTAGTTAAAAGCAAAACCAAATATCCACTCAAACTTAAATTTATTTCCGAAACATCTATACGTTTCCATTCAATAAAACTGAAGGAAACAAACTATGTATCTGTATACAAAGCGCGTTAAGAAGTACAAGCTTCCCATAATTTGGAAGATCCCCTCATATTAACATCGCATACACCTCTGATCCTTATAATTCTGAAAATCTAGGGTCATTAGAACCCTCCAATATACATAATTTGAGCCCCTACAACTAGTTGCTTCGCTCTTGTATTGTTGTTGTAGTACATGCACCCATTTAAACCGCTAGTAGTATTGGAAAATCCAAAAATGAGGTAAATGATATCGTGTTTCAGGGCGATAACTGATAACTTCCCTCACTAATCGAAATATGTTTGACAAACTCGCCATGTAATGAATACGGGGAAGGTCGCGTTCCTAAATAAATATTTTTTCAGACACATCTCAAATAACCTTTCATAGATTGATTCTTATAAGTCATAACACAAATACGATTGAAATGTTATAACAACTGCAAAAAGTCTGAGGGTTCTTGAAAATAATAGCATTTCGTAGGTTGCCGTTTCGTGGAAGTAAGATATTGACTTAGAATAATCTTCCCGAGAATCGTGTGGAAGTACCTTAATAAGCTCGTTATAATATATTATCTACTAAGAATTCTCGAAAAGTTAATCCTGCTGACCGTTAGCGAGCTGCTACAAAAATCGAAAATAAAGGCTATCAAAATAAATAGGGATAAATGTCGGCCAAACTTCATATTTCCTGATTTTTTAGAGAAACCCATTTCATTTTACATATATAGATAGTTAGGGATGACTTCAATAAAGAATCTACTATAGTTATATATCTACACTGTATAAAATGCTTACATTAGCAATAGCAAGTAATGGATTTTGTGGGAAAGCATAAAAAGTTATAACATCCCTTATGATCAATTTTTTGCGGTTTCCCCGTGGACACATATCATCCAGCGAGAAAATCCTGTGTCTGAGTATCTGTTTGTATTGAATCTAACCTCACGTATTTTTAACATATAGCTTTAATTCCGCTAAGTGGTTATTGTTACATTTCAGTTATTAGTTACTTACGATTACCACTCACTTAAGTGATTGTAATTGAAATATCATAGGGTTTTTTAAAAAGCACTCAACATCTAATACTGCAGAGAATGACCCTATCCAACAATAATATAAATTCAGCAGAGTGCCTACCTGCATCAGAAACAAAAATACAACAATTTAGTAGAAATTACGACATACTAAAGCAACTATAAAAGATGGGATACTATTTTTAAGGATATTCATCTAAATCATATTTATTATCAGGTGTATAAGAATTTATATTTAGTTCTACAATTAAAGGACCTTCACCAACACTGGTTTCATTTTATTACATCATATTGTAGACGTATCTATTATATTTAAAATTTATAATCATCATTCCAGAAATTCCTGTGCATTAGGAGTTGGAGATGTACAGAAAAAGATTCTTTAAAATCAAAAGTAGAAACATCAGTATTACTATGGAATACTGTCTAATCGATGGCCAGTGGTCCTATCGAACCATAGGATACATTTAACAGAATGCCTGCCTGGATCAAGATAGATTAACAATAATTTAGTAGAAATTACGACATGCTAAAGCAACTATGATAGATGGGATACTATTTTTAAGGATATTGGTCTAAATCATATATATTACTAGGAGTATACGGATATATATCTAGATCTGCAATTAAAAGACCTTCACTAACACTGATTTCATATTATTACAGCACATTCTAGATATATCTTTACAGTTAAAACTTATAATCATCATTCAGAAAATTCCTGTGCATCAGGAGTTGGAGATGTACAGAAACTGATTCTTTAAAATCAAAGGTAGGGACGTCCAGTATTTCTACAGAATGCTGTGTAATCCGTGACTAGTTATCCTGTCGAACCGTGGCATACCTTCAAAAGAATCTTCAAAACGAACACGCGTATCCAGACCTACTTGCCCAAGGCTGTTGAATTGGTCCACCCAGGAATTCAAAATAACAGAAGGAACTGAAGATAGTATATATTTTCGAAGAATAGAATTATCTTTCCTACTAGAGACATACAAGTCAGATAAGACATTTGAGATAGGTTACTGCACCGGCTAATTTTATTGCAGGGTTCGTCGTAATATACCCATCACTGTATATTTAACAACCAAGCTGTGCTTAAACAAGCTACTAATCCAAGAATGCTCTCTCTCTTACTTTAAGTGTTGCGTAAAGCTAGATATTCTAACGCAAAACAACAATGTATTAACACTGAACTACATTAATACCTGGACAAAATCATTTTGAGAACACGCTGATCGGATTGAGCTATTCGGCTGTTTGCAACACGTTCTCGATAAAAAGGTACTGAGAAGTTAGCACTTCCTAAAGTGGAACCAAGACCAGCTTTGATAAGTAAGATTTACTATAGAAAGATCTCGCAAACGAACTTCCTGTTACATCTACAATCCAAGATTATAGGAGATTCCTTAACAGTGAACGGCCATTTGAACAGAACTCCACGCAAGAAACTAAATCTATTTGAAATTCGGAAGAACTCGACACCGTTAGATTTTGTCTTTTATGAGAAGATTTAATCTATTCCAATAACATTCACAAGTTGCATAATGTACACTATGTAGTGTGTTATGTTATACAACGTAAGAAGGAGACTATGTATTACATAATTATTAAAAGTAGAAGATGTAAATATCAATATCTAAAAATTAACCCTTACACCCCCAACTTTATAATCCTACTAGGAGAACATTTTGAGAAAACAAAACATCCATCATCAAATGAATAGGCCAAACATGCTTAAAAAACAGATCCATTTTATACAAACTCAAATTTTTTCTTCCACAATTTCTTCCCTCCACAATTGCAACCTAAGTCGAACAGCTGTCTTCAGTAAGTTCCTCATACTTCACATACCATACAGTACCTACGAAACTTGCAACTTTGCAATTCTTTTATGTATTATAAGAGCGAACATTTTCGATATAAAAGTTTGGATGGAAATAGATTTAGGAGATCTAGCTCCACTGTATTTGAGCCTTGGTCTTTTTACACAAGGTTCTTGTATCTACACCCAAGTCATATTTTAACTGATCTTGCATATTTAGACCCAAAATCTACAATTAAATTTATTTTAAAACTTCTGTAATATTTTCCCATAAGGTTGAATAATAAATTTTAAAAATGGTATGGGCATGTATTGAGGATGGCAGAAGAGCAATGGACAAGGGTTATTATGAACCGCTCGTCGGCGGGCAGGAGGAGAAGGGGAAGACCGGAACTGAAATGGAGGACAGAAATAAGGATGGTTATGAGACACAAAAATCTAACATCAATGGATGCCGAAGACAGGAAGTAATGGAGAATGCACACCAGCAACCGAAGAAGAATACATTCAGAATTTTATTAATGGTTTTTGGAATCTCCCAATCTATTTCAGGAAATAGCACTGAATAGCAGCTGTTAGCAAAGCTGTAACAAAGTCTAGTATTTGCGAACAGCTAGTAATCACTTGATTTGTGCGATACCGACAACAACGTTTGTTTACAAAAGAGGCATTTGTGTAATGTATGTAAGTATGAGCGACTGTGCTGAGTTCACACTAGCTTCGCTTATTTTAAATGTTACCTTGCAATATAAATTGTGGATAATTTAGCAATACACTTACTGTCACTGTCAACTCTATTTCAGTTGCTAGTTGTGTCCTATTATGGGCTATATTGTTAAAATCTGAAGATTCTAATGATAAAGGATATCTTTGGTACATTTTATATTGATGCAAGGACTTTGCAAGAATGACGAACTGTATACCTATAACATATTTACAAACCATTCTCGGACATTTATCTAGACAGATTTTTACTTTCCCATACCTCGGATATTTATCTAGACAGATTTTTACTTTCCCATACCTTATAGGTATAGGGTAAGTATTGAATTCATGAAAATTTTCGAAATCGAGATTTTAACGGAAATATCCGTTTTGGGTCTCTAGGAACCCAAAAAATGTCTGTCTGTGGGTGGGTACGTACGTATGTACGTATGTGACGCTCCTACAGCCGAAAGTATTGCTCCGATTTTGATGCGCTTTGGAATGCGGGGGTGTATCGAAAATTCATCGAAAAAATAAGCTTTTCAAAAAAATCCGAAA
>JABXWE010008897.1:0-45487 GCA_014611495.1 Limonius californicus | reverse complement strand
ATATAAGGAGAATAAACCACGGAGTTGCGTTACAGGTTTTGGAAAGCATCAATTCAAGTACAACGCAAATCGTTTTCCATCCTCTTTAGCATAAAATTAACAGGTTGTACTTTAAAAATCCACATTCCATGGGTCTGAAAAATGTGGAAATTTTTCTGGAGTAATATTGTTAACCTTTGCACTAAGAGGAAATGTAAATTTCATATCATTTACAAAGCTGAAGCAATTTGAATCTGGTCAAATATTCTTAGGCGTTAATACTGATAAGGGAAAATTATCGGAAACGCATTATTTATTTATTTATACAATAGTTTTATTTTTACATTTGACAACTATATGTATCTACATATATATATTATATTATTGTTATAGTAAGTAGTATATGCTTCTGACACGATTAAATAAAAAATCGGAAACGCAGAACAAGCTACCACAATCAGGCTGTACTCAACGCAGCACAAGGTGCAACACACCCAAGCATGGTAGTAGTTTGAATTCTACAATCACAGTCGTGTAATATTATACTAAAAATTGCCCTGCTTATGCAATTGATGATTCTCATTTTACGATTCCTACATTTGTTCCGTAGGAAACATTTCGGTTCTACAAACTAGGTGTAAATATTTTAAACAGTTTTGTTTTTCCGGTAGCCAGTCTGAACCACAGTAAACTACGATTTGAATGGTCACATAAGGATTTTCTGGTACATACCGCTGAAGTTGGATCTAATACTATATTACAATGGGACAGGGGTGTACATATTCCGCGGTCTCTGTTATATAATAAATGTTCGTACTTATTGAAACCGGATTAGATAATATGTATCCCAAAAAAAAAAACGTTTTGGAATATTCATACTAATACCAAAGAGCAGTATATTGTATATATAAATATACTGCTCTTTGCTAATACTCAAGAAAAAATAGTATTTTTTCTAAAAATGATTCGTAAACTATTAATATTTCAAAATAAATCTTCCTTAACAATGGATTCGAAACTATTATCAAATACAGAATAACAACTTCCAATGATTTGTGAACAGTGCAAAATTGAATTCAAATTGTATAAAATTGATAATTTTGTTTGATTGTGTACAGTTAAGTAGTTAAGTCACTCTGTGCCAGTTATATTTTTAAAAATTAAACTTTTTTCAAGGAATTGTTACGAAGCATACTTATAACCACTCAATGTTATAAAATATGCATCTACAGCTTGAATGTTTGCATCTTACATAATTGCTCCCGAATTTACGTTTCTTGTCGAAGAATTG
Source organism: Limonius californicus (assembly GCA_014611495.1). NCBI lineage: Eukaryota > Metazoa > Arthropoda > Insecta > Coleoptera > Elateridae > Limonius > Limonius californicus. The sequence continues at coordinate 44,217 of JABXWE010008897.1, read as the reverse complement.
CCTTTTTAAAAATAATTCTTTATTTCAAAAAGACATAAAAACGGAGTTATAAAAGCGTCTTAAATTGTAGGCAGCTTATTATAAACTAACTAACTAATTATATAAGCGTTTTCTCGTCACATCTGCACAGACTGCATTATAATCTACTTCTAGGTAATCGCAAAGCGATAGGGCATTATCCGTGCGGAGCAAGCTAGTCTAAATATGTTAACTCCCGGTATATTACAATTGCAATAGTTACTAGAACACAATCGTTTTTAATACATGCATGCATGCTATTCTATATAAGCAAAGCTATATTCTTATACTTACTCGGGTGAGCTTATTCTAACTTCTCAATAAACCCACAATTACACAATAATACTTACACTAATACTGTCGATAGTATTTGTGGCTACTATATTTATAATTAATTCAAAGGAAGCCTAAAGGATTAATTAATTCCAACTTAATTTATGGCTGTATATTTATAACTTGATTTATAATTATGATTCAGTGGCGTTTACAGGTGAACTAAATATAATATACTAGCAAATAACTTCAATTCGCTGTAAACGCAGCTATGCAACTGCGCTGTACATTTTATACCATCCAATAACGATCCTGGGTCATTTGCTCGCCACCATTTCTTCACCGCCGTTTGGTCAGCACCGATTGCTCAATTGTCATGCCAGTTGCTCGCTGGGAGCGTTGCTCGCGAAGTTCGCCATCCGTTTGCTCGACAGACTCGCTTGCTCACATTACTAAGTATAACAGCATGAAAGCAGAAGAACCATTTTTTTGTTGGGCACTTTCGCTTGTAAAATATCTTAGTACATGTTTTGCTTCATAATTAAACCTGTACGTTTATTTTCAGATACCACAAGTATAGGGAGACTATTATTTTTTATAATTTTTTTTGAGACTTAATGGAAATATTCTTTTAAACATCAGCGACTTAAAAGGATTGTTACAAAACGTCTATCTCTGCGTATGTGATTGTGTGGTCAGGAATATCGTGAAAACAGCTGGTCCGATTTTAAAACATAGCGGTTAATAGAAGTGTATTAAGTTCAATAAGCTTGAAAGTATGTTACGGGCGAAAGGAGCTTATTCGTCGACCCGCAACAGGAAAGGTGTAAAAGGCCTTCGGCTTAGCTCAGAGGAGTAGAGGTGGTTCATGAGAAACGCTTACGGGAGGGAACTCGTACCAAGTTGTGTACAGAGTAGGTCAAAATTAGCGGCCGTCACCTTCCAAATCACAGCTGATTGCAGGCTCTCCCGGAAGGCCGAGAAGCCAGCAGCTTACGGGAATTGGACTCACCTTTATTGTGCCTCCTCCTGTATATAAAGCTTATAAAAATACACAGAAATAAAAGATATGGTGAATTTTAAGACAAACACAAGGAAATATCCAAAACGGTAATAATTGTAGTTAAACACATAGAACGTTCAAACAAAAAAAAAGCTCGCCGCCAGTGGCTTGCGATATTTACTTTACTAAACCACAGATCTGCGTAGCGAGTGACGTTCGAACTTACAAATTTACAATTACACTTTACTATTAACAATAAAAAAAAAATGGCAACTGGCGACTGAAGGTCGCTTTACGTTGCACCAACAGAAGGTTCAGAACTTTAGTCCAATAAAATGAAACCCTAAACAAGCTTTCACAACACAATCGAGAATTTTTCCTACCTTAGTTTTTGCTCGGTAGGGTAGTAGAGAGAGGTCCCTAGGTTCTACGGGAAGCAGGAAAAATTCGCAGGCACGCCCCTGAAGGCTGAAGTCACGATTGCACCAGCAATCGCCAAGAAATTCTTCGGGAAAACGGGAAATTTCGGAACGAAATATTCGCTGCACAAACTTCCAAGTTTTTTGTCGCAGCAGCGGCACATCCAGAGGGACAGGAATGGGGTTCGATAATAATCCACATAGGCGATCAGCAAATTCGCAATGAATTGCCTTCCAAGGTTTAAAATTCCAGCTTGTTTCTTTAAATCAGGCACTTGTCGATTGTTATGTTCACTCCACGGCGATAACAGCGATACGAACATTTACGCGATGGACAACCATCGAAAATCCAAGCCGCCCTTGCAGTACTTGATTTCGGCGCTGAGATCTTCGCAAGCAACCGGGTATATTGACGAGAAAAAACGCAATGCCCATATGCAGTAGCAGAAGTATTTTACCATATTACGAAATACGTTGTAATAATTCTAGAATAATTTAACACGTAGGGCTCCCCTCAAGTGCAGGAAATTCCCAGCAAACGTTCACGCTCAAGCGCGTAGACAAAATATAAATCGGCATTTCTCCATGATAACAAAAAAGGTCCACTAAAACTGTATTTGGGAAATAATAAGATAGTAATCGGCTACGGAGCGGCAATTAAACTTTAATTCATAAGAAATAGCAAAATCAAACGAACATAACAAGTATACAACATAACAGTCATGCACAATCCTCCTTAATATTAAAAAAAAATAAATATTACTCGTATAAATTAAAGTGCAACAACAGGCAAATAGGCTTTCATAAAATTTCTTAGGGGAATAAAAAATGTTTGATATGTATTAAATATCTAAAGATAATATTTTATTCTAAGAATAAATTACTTGTCGAGTATCTGTTTCGCGAGCAATCAGCTTGGCGAGCAAATAGTTTACCATAGAAACCCGCGAGCAAACGGTAGGCCAACAAAGGGAGTCGAACAAATTCAGACGAGCAAGTTAACGAACACCCCTATAACATCTGTAATAAATTGGATAAAAGCTACACCTCACAGTATCATTATTACAACATTTGATAGTCAAAACTAGTGGATGTAAGTTTTTTCCGGCAACAAAAACATTACTCGTAATACTAAAATTTATATTTTGTCAAATACACCCATGTTTTAGAAGAAAGTAAACTTGAGGTTCTTGTGTATTAGAGGACCTCTGGGGCGACCGCATTTGCTTAGTTAAGTTTAGGGTGCATGTTGCATGAATGTTTAGTATGTAAGGGACGCCCGCACCCCCCTGAAGTAATGCGAAAGCGGTTCCGGGGGGGGGCGGTAGTATGAATTAGTGAGAAAATAAAAAAAGGGTTCTTGTGTATAATACTACAAAAACAGCAGGTTTGTTGCCTACCTAAATATAGGAAGTCGTGCAGAAGTGCTGCAAATGTTTAAAACTCCTTATATACACTGAACTGGAATTGGCTGTACAAAAATATAGATAATCGTATAGAAGAACGTTTATTTTGAAAAGAATTAGATCACCTTTTTTAACTTAGTAATCCTTATAAATCATTGCATCTTATGGTTGGACTTTGGTTAAATTCTTTCAAACGAAGACAAGTTCTATATGATTGCACAGTTAGTCGAAAAAATTCCCGATTGGATAAAAGAAGTATACACTACAACAACAAACAATATGCATAGGAATATCACGAAACAGAATTTCAGAAAACCTTTTCAAGGAATGTTAACTGCCTTCAGATAATTCCGACTGCTACAACTTTATTCCATTTCAGATTTAACAATTTCATGTCCTAATAACGTCGATAATATTCCAGTTACAAGGCTAAGCTTTCAACAAGATTGCATTCATTTGTTTCTACAAGTAATACAGTAAAGCGTTATTAGATGAAAAAGAATTTTTAGAAATTTTTAGGTTGTAAAAATCGTTGACACACCATCAATGAGAAGGAAATAGAGCTTCCTAATCATATATGGTATAGGGTACATGTAAAAATAGAAATGTAAAACTAGTCTCGAAAATTAAAACTATAGTGAAGTTTTTTGATTATACTCGTAGCGTAGCGTAGCGTTGTTTAGAAATAAACATGAAAGAATTGGGTAAAATCTGTTTTGTTAAATAAATTTGTATTTTTTGTCGTTTTTGCGACATCCTATACAGGACTTCTGTTTCAACCAAAAGAAGAAAACTATGTAAACAGTACTTGTATGATGTTTACACCACTTTGACATATCATTGATAGTACGTAAAGTATCGAGAAATGACGAAAACTGAACATTCCGGTTTTCTCAGTCTGTATTAAAAATAGAGAAAATTTTTACAACGGTACTGTAGTCTCTATTTGTTACTAACGTCCTCAAGCATGCGATATTTATCTTATCCTACGCATTAAAATCTTACATACATATTATGACTTTCCTTCATTTAAATTACTACTGACAAGCTATAATTATATAAAATCCCAACCTGAAGAATTACTTGATTTATTGTAACTTTTATGGCAATTAAGGAAGCAACAGTTCCATGTCTGTATTTTAAATTAAATCATTGTAAATATCAAAGCATAATTACAGCAAAAAATATCTTAACGAACAAATAAACATACAACAGTATCTAAAAGTTACGGTCGAATAGTGTCCAAAATCCATTCAGTAACTTCTGCAGTTATACGAATTGCATCGATGGGATTTTTGTTAGAACAGTCATCTCCTGGATCAGTGTAAACCTTGGTAATAATTGCATCCGCAAACCACTGAAAGTTATATGAATACATAAGGGGACTGCCTTCGTCTCCAACACACGCCATATCGCTAGCATCTTTTTGGGGAACTAAGCAAATTAAACTAGAATTAGCAGAAAGTTCTTTCACATCTTCTTGAATTTTATAACATTCTTCAAGATTTGTGAGTTCATATAGCAGTCTTTTCTTCACCACTCCTTGTTGATCTGCAAATATATAAAAATTCAAAACTGTTTCGTTATAAATTTGCATTTTGGCACCTGCTGCTCCCCAACCGGAAAATATGAGCTCATCATGCCTTACAGATTTCCTAGAGTCATGCAATGGTAGGCAAATGGGCCTGATAAAATCTAAAAATTATTACAGTTGCCATAAGAGAGTTACCTGTTTATGCAAGTTGTCAACACACCGGTATATGTTACGTTTTCCAATAACCGAAATAATGCGAATTCATACCATCCGAATTCATCGCCCACCATATGTATTTGTTCTTCTATTCTTACCTCGATGGTAGGTTCAGTGCATTCGGGAAAATCAGGGTTATCCACGCAACTAACGGTTTTGTTTGTGTTGTACTGCCCAAGACGAACTTTCGAACTAAAACAAGAATTTGTTATTATATTAACAATAGATGAAGCTACTGATAATCCATAAACAACTCTAAGTAAACAGTTGACAGCGACATACGGTACTTCTTATTGTTTCAATCGTTACACTGCAATACTGAATGGTAAATTGCTAATTGACATATTGAGAATCACTAGAACCCGGTAGGATTCTAAAACAGGAGGTGAAAAAGTTTCTAGTTCGAAATCCTCCTGCGAGCTACATTCTGTTATGGGTACCGTCTAAAATACGTACGGATTTCTCGCACAGTATCGATTGGTGAGAACGTATCTTCTATTGATAAGAACTCCATTACATCTATCTGCAAATTCCAGGGGATCTTCTTCATCGCCAAACTTCACGTGGACCAACCAAGGAAATTCGTCCAAAGCCGTCTCGGATTCGTTGTAGAATCTGTCGTCCGTATGTTGGAGTCCACAATATTTTGTGGTTGGTAACAGGTTTTTAACAACAAATTGGCGGTAAGCCTGTTTGTCAGCAACCTTGGCGGATTGGTTTAAATTTGTTGCAGTTTGATTAAGTTTGGTATGGGTTTGAGTTGAAGTGGCGGTAGACGATGATTTATCCGCTTCCGGAAAATTTCCTAACTTTCCACAACATACCTTTAAATCCCTGAAAGTACAGTTTCTGCAGATTGACATTTTTATAAAATTAATAGCTGAAGGGGTTGAGGTTCCCAAGGCCTTTTGCAAAACTGGACACGAGAACAGAGAAATACAGACGCCAATTTCTTTATTAGGTGTAACACACGGAAAAACTAAAATATTTTACACATATTATTTATTTATTATAGAAGTTCGTGCATTTTCTCACCAATATCGTCTTCACTAGCAGCTAAACGTAGACAAACAAGAACAAGGAAGTAATAACGTGCCATTATTTCACTTAAAAATCAAAATGGTACCTACATTTCAAGTGTGTTGCAGATTTAGGTTATAAGGCAGAAGAGATATAACTGGTTTGTATATCAAGAATGTTGAAAGGATATTGGCCTTCCCCGCAGAATGTGAGGTAATGAGAAACTAGGTATTGGTGGTTGCCTTCTAATAGTTGCAACAACGCTTGACGGTAATATGTTGGTCTATAAATATAAACAAATCGACTACAATAGCAAAAATACTTTAATGGTTTGATACAAATAAGTGCAAATTTACATCAACATTTAGGGGAAGTTTTGCTTTAACCTCGTCCAATATCATAATTAATACCCTTCTTTGTCTACAAACCTGGACACTGAAACGGAAACGTTGAAATGTATACGTGCACCAGGTCTAAAAGTGAAAGAATCTCAATTCTTTATAAATAGGTAAGCAAGCAAAATACCCGATTTAATACACTGATGATATTATAATAAAAATACAAAAGAATGCATACTGTTTAATTATTTAACTGGAAAAGTTTAAATACACAAACGTACTGGCTGTGGCTTAATAAAATTTGAACACCGCGAAAACTAGAGCATGTGAATATAAATTATACCTGAGCCTTCCCGCAATATAACATATTGAAGATTGGAAATACAACATAAATACTAGGATGGTCATTTGCAATTGGATAATTTTTCTTATGTAATAAGTAAGCTAAACAATTTTCTTAATTACATTATCTTATTAAAATCTCTTTTATTCGTGATTATTATTACAAATAGATATTTTTACGCTTAATTGGGGCAGTAGTGTTTGCTGCACTTACGACGTAACTCGACAAGAACTTCTTATGCTCTTGTCGCCGGGATCACCAGAGAACAACAACCATTATGTAAAATAACTGTATTTATTTACCTTTACCCTAAACAGTGCCTACTGTAACTTATACTAAAATAATATATTAAAACAATTGCATTAATACAACTAGGTACCATTGCATAGCCATTGCTATATTTGGTTCACTTGGACCGTGAATACTTTTACTGGGAAAGCCCTTCAAACACCGTGTCCAAAATTATCAGAACTGTACTGTTCTGTGCTATACTATATCAGTTCATGCTCTGCCCTTAACTGTCTTTTTATCATTTTCGATTTCCCTTTTGCAGCCATAAGCAACGACCTGATTCTTACTTAATTAACTTATAAAGCGTATTTAATTGTTTTACATTTAATATTCAGATATACTTCGATATTTCTAGTCTGGTGACATCAATATTTACAACATACATGCGCATGCAAACGATTGAGGCCAGCATTACAAAAGCTATGAGGTAGTAATATTAATAATATTAGAATTTAGAATTGTGGAATTGGGTTCGTACAACATTTCCAGCAACCTGCTCGTTGCATTTTCGTTTGTAAAATATCAACTGCATCCGATATCACTGGAAGTCTTAAATATGTAAAAACTATTTTATTTAATTATATTGAATAGTATTTGTGCCTTAGCCATATCACTACTGTAATAATTTCATCAATCAGATCTAACAATAACTTCGTTAGGCAATTCGAGTCTTCATACGCATCAGCTATCTTGTCTTCGCTAATTAACGCCTGGACCTTTAAGTTACCTTCAATTATGGTAAAGCATTTGAAATTTGAAATATTGTTATTGAAACTTAGAATCTAGAAAGCTGTGTTGTACGATTTTTAAATTAATATTTAGCTGCGTTATTTTATTGGGAGATCCTTTCAATATTATTGCTTTTCCTTCGATTCGATTAACTGAGTTTATTGGTATTATAGTAGGCAAAAAAGTATTGTACATTTTTTAAGAGATCGTAAATTTGCTATTGGACTACTTATAAATTAGTTAGAGCACTTGCCTGTAATATATACAAAGACGTGGGTTCGATCCTGGCTGATGTGTGTGAGATTTTCTGGCACGGAAAAATCTGAAAGTGGGCATTATGTCGGATAAGAAGTAAAACTGTAGGTCCATCGCCACTGCGATGTGTGACACGTTAAAAATCACTGCTGGGGTCGAAACTACCCCAGATAGGCAAGTGCATAGAGATGCTTGGAAGAGCGCGTCCTACATCGCGTTCAATCAAAATATGAGGCTTGTTCAACTGAAACTAATCTTTGATCAACTTAGGCTTGAAAACAAATGCAATAATTCAAATGACGTTTGTTAATGTTAGTAGTGTTTGTAAGCAACAAATTAATAAGTTTCTGGGGTTTGTATTTCATTCTGGCCTTTAAAACTTAGATTTTGAAATGGCGTTTGTTGTTGAAAGTCCGCCCAAGTTTGATCAGCTACAATTTTTATGCGCTGAGGGTGTGCAGCCATTGCAGATTCATACGCGAATGCAAGCAGTGTATGGAAATGCATGTATTGCGTCCTCAACTGTGAAGGAATGGTGCCGAAAATTTAAGAATGGGAAAGAGGGGATTATGGATGAGCCGCGACCAGGTGCATGGTGTACCGCATTAACAGAAAACAATATGGCATGTGTAGGAGGCCTCATTAGAAAAAATCGTCGAATTGCAATTAGAGAAATTTCAGAAATTGTTGGTGCGAGTGTATGATCTGTCCATAGTATTGTTCGTAATCTGGGTTACAGCAAAGTTTCGTCTCATCTCTTGTTTAATGAACAAAAATGCTTGCGAATGGGCTTATCTCTGCAAAACCTCACAGACTATAAGCAAAATGGTGATGACTTTCTTCTGTCAATAGTTGCTGGTGATGAAACGTGGTGCGTGCCATTACTACGAGCCATCCAGTAGGTTAACGTCGATGCAGTGGAAACATTCAAGTCCACCACCACCTAAAGAGTTTAAAACACAACCTTCTGCAGGGAAGGTGAGGTTAACATTTTTTTTTTCGACCATGAAGGAGCCTTGTTGATAGCGTTTAAGGAACCTGGAGTAAATGTCAGTGCAAATCTGTACAATAATGAAATTTTGAACCAGCTTCATCAAACAATAAGACGAGACAGGTCTAGGAAAACTTACGCGTGGGATCATTTTGCTGCGCGACGTACTAGGCCTCATGTTGCTAATGTGGAAAAAAAACCTCCAACGAAAGAATTGGAGGATTTTAGAGCAACTACCTTACAGCCCGGAGCTATCGCCTTGCGATTCCATATTTTTGGGCAGACGTACAGATAGCTAGCTGTGGAAGACTTCTTCAATCAGCAGCCACAAGAATTCAATGAACAGAGTATACGTTGGTTAGTAAAACAATGCGATAGGTGCCTTAACTGTCACGATAATTATATGTAATTAAATGTTGAATAAATTTTTTATAAAGCCAAGATGGGTTTACCCAATTTTGCCTAAATTTAGCTGACTAAACAAATATGTTTTACATATACAAAATATACAAAACAGGTGCTTAATTCTCAAAGAAGATTTATTAGAATACTCTATGTAAAGAGCATCCGCGACATTTTACACCCCAAGAATCGCCGTCAGCGTTGAACGATCAGGAAAGATCTTTTTCAGGAAAGTATTACCTTTTTCTGTAGTGTCCACAGTGCAAGAATGTCCCCATTTCCAGTACATAAAGCCTTCTTCATTTAATTATCATTTTTTCATTATTTATTAAAGGTAAATATTTGGCAGTTTATGTTATTTGTTTTCCATTATATTGTAACGGGCCAAAATGTTGACAAGTGCATAATTTGGTTTAATTACCAAGTTCACGAAGTTTCAACATTTTGAAGATAAGAGTAGCTCCAACAATAAACATCTGCCACAACCGTAACGTGGAATGTTCTAGAACAAGCGTCCCTCTCTACACCAGCTACTCTCAGCCTTCTTTAAGAGTATTCTTAAAGATACTAGTGTTGAAAATCCTTTCCTGTAATTAACCAGTCTAGTAGAATCCGTTTAATAATTCCTTATACTTACCCGCAAGTGAATTCATAATTTTCCAGTATTTTTGCCGTTGTATTACCGAATTTAATAATTTTGATTTTCCAGTTACCGAATCCGAAGCTAAGCGAGCTAGTGTCCGTCGATCGTAAGTAGGTGTTGGGGTCATTTGTTAAATTATACCGCCGTTCGAAATCGTTGGATTTCCAGGACATTTTTGACAGTAAAGTTAGTAGATATAAATATTTAACTTGCTTTGCTTGTTTATTTGAGTGCTCAGTAGTCCGTTTTCCCTGAGACAGAAATGTTTATTGTTGTTTAACCAGTGTTTGAATCGGTGGACATCAGTAGAAAATTCTGTATAAAGATTATTATGGCTTATAAGGTTGGTGTCTGAACCAACGGGGTTAATAAGCCGTAAGAATTACTGTTGTTATTAGTTGAACACCCTGTACAATGTTTGTCGGAATTTGTGGAGAAATTTCACGAAACGTTAAATTTTTGTAAGTCCCGCTAGAAGATTTGAATTGATTTGGAGTATTTTGAACAGTTCAAAGCGATCTATAAATTCTGTCGCAGAGTAATTTTTGTGCAAATTTGTAGAAAGACTTTTAGAAAGACTGGAGAATTTTAGTCCACTAATTAGAGTGCATTGTCCGTGTACCAGACATTTTCACTGTAAAAATCAGAATCCTATACGAGTAATAATTTAAGCAAAGCGAAGTTGAATTATTTGTAACACAACTGTACTGTTAAAAACCGCGTAGGTTGAGTTTCGGCTTCCAGGAAAACTGATTTACTTAGAAATCTCCTGTTTGAAGATTGATTACAGTAACGTTTGCAATTCAATACACACAGATTGTTTATTCTGGAAGCTGGCGTCGATTGAAACACCGGTGAATTTTTGCACCAAGACTGTCACGGTTGATTTCATTGAAGCCCACATTCTTAAACTGGACAGTGTATCATTCACTATCACGAATCCCGAATACCGTTTACCCGATCGCAAGGAAATTTAATTCCTTGGCTACAACAAATTAAGGCTAATTGGTTGGTTTATGTTGGCCTCATACAGGTGACAGCGGCGGCCATTTTGTCCACCAAAGGAAGTTGGATCTACCAGAGCCAGCTGGCAGTCGTTCCATCGACCAGTACGGCTGAACCATTGGGACTACAGCGAAAACCAGTGGCGGCGAAATACAGTTGATTTGTAATAATTAATTAGAGTTTCATATTTATTTAATTTATACATCTTATGTAGCTAGCACCGTACGTAGGTTAATAAATTTATTTTTTCCAAGCACTTATAATTGAATTTTGGACAACTCCAGAGACTACCCAGGGTATAAATTTTGGAGCGTTCGCGCCACGTATGAGCAGCGGAGTGCAACGTTACAATATCATCATCTTACAGCAATAAAATATGTCTAATCCTAGCATTGTTACTGCCTGTCGTAAAGTAGTAAACTGATTGTTTATGTATGCCAGAGTCATTGTTTAATTAAGTTTTGGAATAGTCTATTTGTGTCATTTTCATCTCTGGGTAGCTATGAATCTGTGGTAGTACCGCCTATTACATTTTTACTTTCTTGAATACTTTACAGTTGTGTTTGAACATTTCTGATAATTTCATAAGATTAGAACTACAATAACAGCATTGTTATTGTACGTGGAAGTGCATATTATTTTCATGCTTCCCACTTCTAACAAAAATCGAGATTCTTGTAAACTGTTATACATGTAGATATAGACATTTCTTACCAAATGAAATTTAACGTATGAATAGAAACGTGAAATTACATCATGTATCGGAACTCCTGATATTTATGGTTTGTCATTTATCCCCAAAATTAAAAAAAAATTAATATAATTTCTGATTCGCGTGTTTACTGATTTTATAACACTTTAACTTAACTTAACTTAACTACTGAAAAGCAAGCTTTATAATATGTCAACAATGAAGTCATCGCTGAACCTGCAAATATCAAAGTTTGTTATAGATACCTATTATAGTGGCAAAACTTCGTAATCAAATACCATTCTACATTCTAAAATAGTTTTACAACGTGTCGTAAATGATCATACAACTGCAAGTGTCCTCTATTTGAAGGACAAAAAGCACTGCGTGACGTTGACGTTGGTAAAAGGGGATTCCTTTTACCTTCGTTAGCTAAAAGCAAGAATTCATAATTACATAATTTTCTTTATTTTTATAATTAGTTTATTACAACTTCACACTACACCGAGTTATGTAAGACTATTCCAATATTTTCGTCACATCATCTTTAATTAGCTTTGAAATAGATATTACTAGAATGGTGAAGCTTTACAGCCCATGGAGGAGTTTGGCCTGCAATGTGGAAGGTCAGAGCTCCCATATTTTCGCTCAAACCCGGTTGTCTCGTGCCAAATTTATCACACGTGGTAATGTGGTGGACATCACGCAATAGACAACCGCATTATTACTCCTTGCTCATTTTAACGCAGGTACCCAACTACTTAAAGCGATTGGTAGCCCGCTCGCTAGCGATCGAATCGGAAATTTTAACTTCCGACCTCCGTACCGGAGCTCAGTGCTCTAACCACTGGACCACGCTGGATTACTAGTATACAGGGCGTCCCTAAATTGCCTTAAAAGCTTCAGGTAAACTTTTTCTACAGGAACGTTAAACTCGCAATTTTCAAAATTGCTTAAAACTATCTCATTGTCAGATGCCAGCTTCGTTAATAATCAAAAATTTGTTTGGAAAGTTTTTACCGCCTCTATCGCATCACAAACGCAATTAAATTCCTTGGGAGGGTTTTCGCAAAATATGTTTTTGCAAGTTACATATAGTTTTGGAAATGCGTCATTTTTATAATTCGATTCTTTACAAAAACGTCTTTGCACACTAAAGATTTATTTTTAAAGGTAGAAGATTCGATAAGAATCATATAATTTCAATCTTGACGCCCTAAGAAATTCCTCACTGCTAATTTGGAAAACGTTGTTCGAGAAACACGATGCCAAACAAGCATATGTTAAATCCCTTTCCGGTTTCTGATAGATTCAAGAACAAGTTTGACCTAATGAATTTTCTATTTATGTATCTCAGAATGCCAGATTTTATAAGCATCGTTGCAGTTGTTTTTGAGATACATATCGTTACTCACAAAAACACGCGCTTTTCCATAGACTGCGAGAGGGAGAGATGTACGCAAGAGAAAGAAGAAGAAAGAGAGAGAGAGAGAAAGTAAGCGAGAGGGGAAAAGAAAGAGAGAAAGAGACAGACCGACATGTCGTAATAATTATTTTGATGGGTTTCTGTTTCTAACATTTTACTTAGCAGGTAGCTTTTTTGTGCATGTCAGTTTAATGATGTCAATTATCTTTCGTAGGAAATTGTTTTCTTTTAGTATTTTTATATTGATTTATGGTATAGACAATATAAATAAATAAATAAACAAGACAATCATGAGATTGCTCGTAATTCAAGAATAACAGGTGCAGGCCGGCATTCCGTTCTAGTGACCGTTCTATTATAATGGGCAATTTATTTACCTGATCTAGGCAAGATTTTCCACGGAAATGTTTTCTTAGCGTAGCAATACATCAGACTCCGTTGAAAAAAATTAATGATAATTTTTGATGCAATACAGAGGAGCGTTGTTCCCTCAAGTATTTGGATTCTTTGAGATTCCCTTCTTCGAGTAGATTCGTAATTATTCCTGTATTCCAGTCGTTTGGGATCGGCTAAAGAAGTTCAAGTGTTGTTTCTAGGTTAGCCTTCAGTAGTTTTGCTGCGTCGCATTTATATCGGTTGCCTTGTAGTTTCAGAATATCTTTATGACATCGAATTCTCTATTTTAGTTACGACTTCTGTCCTTTAATTAGTTGCGATTATATTTGCATATTCTCTTCTTTTACGTTAGAATCGGTAGTTCAAGGATTTTTGTCTGATTTCTTTTCAACGATAGTGTTGCATATCTATCGGAGTAAATATGACGGCACAAATTGAATGTTTTATAGAACTATTTGTTTTATTCGACTGCTTTGGGGTACTTTTTGTGTCTGCTACTCTTAATTTCCTAAAAAAAGCCTGCGCCTTCGTTAATCTTCTTTTATCATTTCTATTACTTCGTCTACCTGCGACGTTCATTTCATTATAAGCTGCAACAATCTGTTATCTTTTCTTTAAAATTTCTGCGGTATTCTTGTGCTTTGAAGGTTCTTCTTTGTGTTGTCTTTTCCATGTGTCTATAATCACTAATGTCACGAATGTAATCCAATTTTTATTTTTACACAGTTAAAGCTCAGTAATTCTTTTGCGGCATTGAACAAATGTACTTCAACCCTGGTTCATGTATTGTTGGCGTTTGCTTTGAATTTCTGTATTAATAAAACCTGAAACAGAAAATTGTTCTAGTCTTGCGAATGATTGGCTTGGACAGCTATTCTAATCAAAACTTTTCGAATTACTATTTGCTTCTTAAGTATATATCACTTGTTTCACAACTTCCTATACAATCTTGTAAGGATAGTGTTAAGCTATTCTAATCATGTTTCGTTTAATTTATAGATATAAATAAAATAAATAAGAGAAATTGCAATTATTAGGTGGCCGTATATTTAAGTTTTCCACAATCCCGCAATATTCTACCCAAATATTTTTCATTATTCTTTTTTTGGCTATATAAAAATTGACGCATGAAAAAGTATAATTGAAACATGAAGCAAAGGCCGATGTGATTTTATGGTATTTGCCGTCGCAATGACAGCGATTGCATCACCAATTTTTGCTTCGATATTTTGCCCCAATCTTTTAAAGAAACTCTTAGCAGTTTTTCATTCTTATCAATATAACAGTGCTATAGAAATTAAATACGTTACATTTTAATTTGAATGAAATTCTGTATTAATATGAAAATGATATATTTTGTTAAATAGTGATTCAGCTTATTGCGCCGACAACTAGAATTATGAAGCTGTCCGTAATTAAAGATGATGTAAACTTTTTCAATACCGTACCGCAGTTATCATAGTAACAAGTTAAAGTTCCTAAAATAATGCGATATCATTTCTATATATATATATATTAGGCCAACACAAAATAACTTGCTGTTCAAGTTTGATACTTGAATTGGTAATTTAAACATGAAGGTTGTGATTGTTGTCTGTTTTGCGCTCAGCATAATATTGGTAAGAACTTATGTCCAAATGTGTATTTTCAAAATAAAATCACTGTGATTGTGTATCTGCTGGGACAGTTTCAGCAAGGGATTGTTTGTTCTTGCAGTTAACATTAACACGTTCTAATTATTATCAAACTTTTCTAAATGCACAAGCATGTAAGCAAATTGTTGTCAATTTCAGATACCTCCCTGTGCAGCAGTTAGCAGCGACTGTTCACAAATGTTTTGGTCTATAAGTTCTGGTTCTCGTAATCACTCAATCGACGAATATTATAGTTGCAAATATAAAGAAACTGGAATTCAAGACGAAAATGGACACATCGACATCACTAAATATGCAGAATATTTAACGAAAACCAATCAAGAACTAAACCTCCTTACCTCTGAGAACAAAGCTCATATCGAGAGAATTAAAGAAAAATGCCAAAATATCACAGGAACCGACGCTATTGACACAGCCGCCAAACTACGCAATTGTGCAAACGAAGCTTAATATGTGTGACAAGGTACTGCTCATGTTGTTTATCTACGATGTTTCTACAAATTTAAAAGAGTAAATAAAGAAACCAGCAATATTAATTTTATTGGATTGGTTAGTTTCATATAATTTTCATTTATACGCAAATCTAATTTTTCTGAACCGTACATATATTTTATTTATTCCTGCTCATGACACTTTCAGCAGCTATTTAGTGTATAAACTCTCTTCAATAATTACTTACCTACTTACTTAGTCACCTTCTACTACCTCACCGTGTAGAAGTCAACTCAATAACCAATAAATTTAATATCTTCATTTTTCTTAATAGGTGCAAATTGAATATTTCTTATTGTTGCGATTACGGCTGGATATGAATTATGAAAAGGTTCATTACTACTACTATCATTATTACTGCCCTTGTTAGTTATGCTTTCCCATTTGATTAGTACCGATTAGACCAGGAGTTAGTGTAAACAT
Organism: Limonius californicus; assembly: GCA_014611495.1. Taxonomy (NCBI): domain Eukaryota; kingdom Metazoa; phylum Arthropoda; class Insecta; order Coleoptera; family Elateridae; genus Limonius; species Limonius californicus. Next base: position 28,248 of record JABXWE010008897.1, on the reverse strand, counting down.
TAATATTGTCCTTTTTCTATATTCATATTATACCAGAATAATGTGTAGTAGAAGGTTAAAAGTTTGGAAAAAGAGATGTGTTAGTTGCTAGAATGGAGAATTGTAAGTTGCTAAACGTCTACTAAGAGGATTAGATTATAACTAAATATCATTATGTACTACATACAGAGATATCGAATTAATTTAATTTAGTCAATTCTAAAATAATAATTATTAATGAAGTTTAAATATGTATTATAATCATTTTTATAAAATAACTAGTACATTACTAAGTATATAATAAAATAAAGATTTACATATAAAACATAGGAACAAATAATGACAGATATAATACCTAAAATTAAATTATTAGCTAATTTTATAATTATACTAACCTGAAAAGATTTTAATTTTAAGAAGCATTTAGCTGTTTTTCATGTAATGCTTGATTACTACGAGCTCTTTAATCCGTTCTTCGTTGTATGTTTACATGACCAGAACAAATTTATATATAACTTGTTACGGTGCAAGCTCCCGTTTGCGTTAGGCCCCAACAAACCAATGTAAAAGTCTCTTCGACTAGCACAGGAAAGAGAGATGGTTCGCAGATATAGCTTACAGGAAGAAAGTCTTGAATTTTACAACGTACCGGGCAAGTCACAATAAGACGGTCCCGCCCCTTCAAGTCACAGTTAATCTAAGAGATTCGTGAAAGGACCGAGGACCAACAGCTTGTAGGGAGTCACACCTACCTTGTTGTGCTTCCTTCTTACCTGAATACTTCTTACAAAATATAAACAAACAAGAAACAAGTCATAAATTGTTAAACAATGGGTATAGAATATAATAAATAAAATGTTTTTATAGTTACATGCCAAAATATTCATCGGGACCAAAGTTGTTCTTGTTAAAAATTATGTAAAAGAGGATGTCCGAACTTGTTTTTTTGTACCGCCACTGGGTACAACATTTCCGGTAAAACAAAAATCTGGGTAGTCAATATCAATTGAGTTAACAAAACAATTACAGATAAGTTATTAAATTACCAAGCAATTAGCAACAGAAGGTTGTTTTATTTCGTGAAAATACGAGTACGTTTATTTTTTCAAAGTCGAAACACTTTCTGAACAAATACTGCTGGAAATTTTCACTAATAACTGTATATATGGATAGTTTTTACCTTAATCCCGAGATAAAGTTGAGGAAAGAGCCAGAATGTTGATTTTTGAATTTGATCGCAGCTGTGATGACAACAAAGAACAATGAATTCGATTGCAATCGATTACACCATATTACGCCATGAGAATTGTTTTTGTTGGACAAAACCACCCAATCACAATGCACAGTGGCACAGTGTTTTCGCCGAAACGGCGACTCTTCACACGGGATCGTTGAAGGAGTTACGGGATAACATTTTATTCGTTAAAATCGATACCAAATCAAAAACGGTATTCTCTACTAAAATAATAATCTGTATGTAGTTGGTCCGACTTTAAGTACGGGCATCCAGTGGATTTTAAATTCAGAGGAACCATTTTTAACCCCAACACTATTTTTGACTGATCAGCAGAAACAAACCGTCTGCACGCCTAGAAGTTCTAAGTACGATGAATTTCGTTCCCTAAAAAAAAACCAATTCTCACAATCAGAACACATCGCCGCACGTAACCACACTATAATTCCTGGAAATGCCTTAAAAAATGCTCACATATAACATACCCTAGAAAACTATTTCTGGATAACAGAAGGTGGCGTAAGGTGCTCTATTTATAAATTAAAATCATGAAAAGAACTTACCCAACATTCAAATTCAAATGCAGGAAAACTAAATCAACATTACAGATTGTGAATTTTAAGGAAAAAGAGATTGTCAATGAAATGAAAAATGTAAGAATATCAGTGGTAAAACTTAGTGTTTACCTCAGAATGAAAAGAATTAAACAGGTTTAAGTAAGTCTGAATAGGCACGAGCCCACGTATTTCTAGTAGAATAACACATCTGCTCTTATATAAGTGTCCACTAAATAATTACAAAACTCATCTAGTTTTTTTTTGCTAAGTATGCTAGTGGTATATATGATTTATTGACCAAATTGTGAGGTTTCAAAGGTTCCATCCTTGTATGTAACTAGTATTAAAATTTCGGTGCTCTTATCCCGCTTTTCTTTTACAACATTATATACTTCTTGTAGTTTCAAATTCTTTTTTTCGAATTATTGTAGTTTAAACTACTTTTGTTCACTTTACAAACTCTTACGGCATTTCCTTCGATGTATGCTCTTCCTCGATAGGGCTTCTTAAGACATCGTCAATTAACTACACTTTTTTGAAACCAATGAAATTTACAAAATTTATAATTATCAATAACTAATAACTTTACATCAAAATTCATTGCAAGTAGAAATTCTTCTCAGTAGCAGAACACTAGTAAAGTAACCCTCAAATTGTTGTACCTTTAATATTTTAGTAAATTTTTAAGTAAGCACTTCCATCTCTTCCATTACTAAAAAGGATAAATGAACTTCCCAAATCTTCTGGACTTCCTTTAAAGTCTAGCAATTTACATGTATTGGTCTGATAATTAACATGCCTTTATCTAGCAGTCAACATACATATGTCAAAATATTGTTCCTATATTCGTCTGATCTGGGTTAGTTATAAAAGTTATAAAGAAAAACTTCTGCCATTTGAGATACGTTATTATTACGTAATATATAAGTGTATTAAAAAGTTATTAGAAAAACACTTTTTAAACTGGCAATCCCAGTTACATTAAGATTAAAACTAATATCGAGGTTATTTGTACCAGCAATGTCAAGAATCATGACTGAAACGAATGACAGTTATATTATTGAATATCTAAATTAACTAAGATAATTACAAATTTCTGTAAACTACAATAACTTCCTTATAGTTAAAGCTACATAAAAATGGAATACACCAAAATGTTCCTTGCAAATTTCTTCAAATATTCATACCTCACACGATCTAATTGCAGTAAAGCATAAGAAAGTAGACAATTAAATTTTTCAATTAATTAAATAATTTATTATAAACGTATTCAAAGTTAATAAAAATTAACACACACCTTCCTTACATACATAACATTCTTTCAAGTATATTCATGTCTGAAGAAAAGTATTATATTCACAAACTAACATTATAATATCTAGCTGTCACAACCATTATGTTTTTACTAATATTTGTGAAATTACAGCTCAAGTATGCACAGATCAGGTCCGTCCCAGGATCAAGAAGTTGCTACGCGTAAGAAGAAGCTAATCACAGCATACAGCACCCGTGGAAATCTCAAAACCAACACCTACAGGGTATCCCTAATTTGCCTTAAAAGCTTCAGGTAAACTTTTTCCTTTAAGAATTCTTAAGACAAAACTACAAGAAAAAATTTGCTCCGCGGCTTAGTTTTCTTGTACGATGGTGTTAAAATTCATACTTTTAATGCAGAATTTTAGCCATATGGTTTTAAGAAATTCTTAAACATGTATTTACTTAATGAGGAAACTTAAATTAGTTCAAAACCGCTAATTAACAGTAAATTAGCAATTTAGTTCTTCGTTTGGAAGTACTGTTAAAAAGCATACTATTGGTAAAAGTACAATTTGACAACAATGCAAGTGCATGCGTACTGTGATAAAAATTTCGAAAATTTGTTGTTTGCGTTTTGACACGTGTGTCAAGTAAATCAATTTTGAATTGACATTACGAATTCTGCATTAAATTCGCCTTTAATTCGTGTTATTGAGTTCACTTGTGTCTTGACGATCATTACGGCGTATGCTATAAATGAGTACGTGGATATGATTTGGATTCTTGCGGAATGTGAGGGAAACTGCAATTAGGTTGCCAGGGTTTACGCTCAGCGTTTTCCTAATAGAAGACATCCAAGCCACGTAGTAATTCCAGCTGCAAATCACAGTGTTACCAAGTTCCAGATTCTTTAACTGGCTCGTATGAGGAAATTAAGCGCGATAGGAAGTTCCTGTTTGCAATTTTGAGGTCTATATCGGCAGTAGAAATAGTTTACCTAAAGATTTTAAGGCAATTTAGGGACACCCTGTAGATCACACAAAACTTAGATATGTTAAACTATTATTAATGTGATTAAATTATCAACGAGAACAATTTGCAACAAAATTTTCTTAGAGAAACTATGAATATTTTGTGCATTACGTTCTTTAATATTTACCTGGTATTTTTGGCAACAGTTTCATTGATTCTAAGTGGAAATATAAACAGATGATAAGAATAACAGTAACAGGTGCGCAGAGATTGGTCAGCGATGCAGTCAAAATGATGTCTTTTCTTTACGAGTGTATTTTGCATAATAAAAATTGTATCAATAATGTGTCACTTTATAACCAAACTTTTAAAGAGGTTTCTCTACTCAAATTTCCCTATAAAGGGACATTTTTTACTCTTCTGTATCAACAAATTTTAAATATTAAGCGAGAATTCGAGGAAGGTGTTTCCATTCCAGTGTACCGAGGTGCCCGCACCAATGCCGCGTTGGCTTCAAATAACTATATGGGGTGGTCCTGAAATAGTTGGTCACTTTGGGAACGAGTTCTCAACACCAAAACAAGAAAAATAGTTCAGATAAATTTAGTTCGAAAATGTTTCGTTACGGAGTTGCGGCTTTCTAAAGAGAGACTTGTGCGATTACTTTTTTGCATATAATTATAGTTGGACCAATGTTTTAAAACTTTATGTGCAAAAAGAGCAAGCGATAATATTAAATTCAGTTGAAGGAATACTACTTGAAGAATATATTTATGTTGTTGGAACCGTGGTCCATCTCAAAAACAGTATCGCTGCTTTGCGTCCGTCAAATAGAAGAATATGCAAGATTTAGTAAACGATCCTATACAAAATCACAGTATAATTAATAATCTGGACAATATATGAATGTTCGGAAAATGATTTAACCATCCTTAAAACGAATAATTTAAAAAGCGTCCCTCAATATCCCCCGAATTTATACAAAAATCACTAAGAGATATGGGAATTAAAATAACATCATCGGTTAACTTTATCCGAGCAGTACTACAAGAATCTGACTGCGCATATAATAAGTTTCCGACGTTCAGACATGAGATACTTTATTTGTAAACAAAATGGACATCACTCATCTAATTGCAACTCTAACACAATGGTTACTTTGAATGAAACCAATAATAAACGACCTTAACCAACAAGTGGCGAATCATCATCCAGAACAATATTAGAATCAAATACCACAGACGACTTAATCAGAACAAAACCTAGAAAATAAATATATTCTTTGAGGCAAGATCAAATCCTTGTCCGCCCTAAGGTTTAAATAATCTAAGCACACGGCCCTGTTTAGGCAGGCAGGGCCTACGAACAAATATTCCTCAAAACTTCTAGAGCAAATGCTTGTAAAGGCAGACAAGCTATAGGTCGGTCCTTACCCGATAATGCTGGGTGTAGTTCCCAAAATGACGACGCGGTCTACAAAATAAAGTTTCACAAGAAACGCCAATTCAAACTCAAACTCCAATTAATCTTTTTCAGGAACCAATAACTAGAAAGAAACGGGCCCAGAAGGAAAAAATCAACCTACAATAAATGAAATGTTACTAGCAATTGAAAATGCAGTAAACGAAAACCGACAACGATACAGCACTACCTACGAAAACTTTAAAAATTTCTTCGATGAAATATATTATACATAAATATATAATTAACCAAAAAATAAAATATTGATTCAAAAGTATGATAACCAAATTGCAAGAAAGAGTAATACAAAAATAAACATATACATAAAACAAAAATATTCAAAAGGTATCTTCTTGCAGTTAAATAATAAACAAAATTAGTACGCTCATATTAAACTAAGTTAATAGTATGAATAGGGACCGCGGTGGTCGAGTGCGAGAACGCATTGACCACTCGAGGTCACACTGAATTGCGCTTGTTCCGGCGTGGTTTCGAATCCCCGCTGGGGCGACCGCAATTCAGTTAGTTAAGTTTAGGGTGCATGCTGCATGAATGGTTAGTGTGTAAGGGACGCCCGCACCCCCCTGAAGTAATGCGAAAGCGGTTCCGGGGGGGGGGGGAACGGTATTATGAATGTGTGAAAAAAAAAAGTTAATAGTATGAAGCTTATACAACTATTATTTCACTGTAATGTATTTTACGAGGATTACAAGACGTCGAGGCAATACTAAAGGAACAAAGTTCAACCCACACGTCACAGGAAATGAGAAAGATCAAACAGTTTATGTCTTAAAAAATAAACCCCAAAACCCCAAGAAGCTTCTAGCATTTCGCTTTTTTTTTGTCGATACACATTATTGCTGTACATTTTTTTCCAGGAGATGTAGGACGCGTTGTATTTAAATAATTTTCTATTTATTCTAAAAATTCATGGAAACAAAAAATAGTTTTGGACTATTCTCTCTTACATACTTAGCAAGGCTATGCCTTGCGGTATATAACTGCTGTATAATATAAGTTTTATGAAAACGGAGCATGTACGTAATGAAACAAATCACTTTATATTTATAGTTTAAGGTATACAATTCTATATTAAGAAATAAATAATTACTGTAAGGATAGTTCTAACGAACACACGATTATTTAACTGCATCTGTAAGTTAGGGTCGAATGGTATCTAAAATCCATTCAACGGCCTTTGGTGTTATCCGGATACCATCAATGGGTTTTTTATTAGAACAGTCTTCTCCTGGCTCGGTATATACCTTGGTAATAATGGCGTCTGCAAACCACTGAAAGTTATACGAATACATAAGGGGACTGCCTTCATCCCCAGCGCAAGCCAAATTAGTAGCGCCTTCTTGAGGGGACAAGCAAATTAAACTTGCATTCACAGAAGTTTCTTTCAAATCATCTGCTAATTTGTAACATTCCTCAACATTCGTGGTATTATAGGTCATTCTTTTCTTCACAATTTCTGCTTGATCTGCAAAAATAAAAAATTCAAATCCGGTACTCTCTCAAATTTGTACTTTAATACCTGCTGCTCCCCAGCCGGAAAAGATGAGCTGATCATGCACTACCGATTTTCTAGGGTCGTGCAGAGGTAAGCAAATGGGTCTGATAAAATCTAAATATAATTTAGTTAGTTAAAGTAAGTAAATGTATAAATTGATTACTTACCTGTGTATGATACGTTTTTGGATAACCTGAATAATGCGAATTCGTACCATCCGTACTGCTCATCCACCATATGTATTTCTTCTTCGATTCTCACCTCGATGGTGGGTTCAGTGCATTCGGAAAAAACTGAGTTGTCCAAACAACTAACGGATTTGTTGGTGTTGTATTGTCCAAGACGAACTTTCGTACTAAAACAGCCATTTATTCTCGTTTTATTAAAAACGTATCAGGCTTATACATAAATGATTTTAAGAACACAATTGGCAGCAAATCTTAAGGTACATTTTCTTTACTGGTTTTTATTAATATTAGAATGTACTATAGAGATTATATGGTTTGACGCTATACGTTGCATAACTTTGAATAACGGATTTCAAATTGTCATAAAGCGGTTGACAAAGAATTGTTTCATTAAAAAGCCACTTGCTGCCGCAATACTGTGTGTAAACTACATACGGATTTCTCGCGCAGTATCCATTGGTTAGAACGTATCTTCTGTTAATAAGAACTCCATTACACCTATCAGCGTATTCCTCGGGATCCTCCCCGTCTACTTCTACATCACCGAAGATGACGTGCACCAACCAAGGGAATTCGTCTAAAGCTGTATCTGATTCGTTATAGAACCTGTCGTCAGTATGTTGGAGCCCACAATATGTAGTAGTTGGTAACAATTTTTTAATCACAAAATCCCTGTAAGCTTGTTTGTCTGCAGCAGTTGTAGATTGGTTCAAAATTGTTTTTGTTACATTAGCATTCGTAGAGGCTGGGGTATTCTTGTTGTCCAAAGTCGTATTAAATGATGTGTTATTTGCTTCGGCAAAGTTCCCCAATGTTCCACAACAAACCCTCAAATCCTTAAAGGCCCATTTGTTGCAAACTGACTTTTTGACGAATTTAATAGCCGATGGGCTCGAAGTTCCTAACGATTTTTGCAACACTGGGCAAGAGAACAGAGAAATACAGACTCCAATGTCCTCATTAGGTGTAACACATGGAAACACTAAAATATATTGTATTTTAATACTTATTATTTCAATGAATGAGTTTACTTACCAATGGCGTCTTCACAAACAACCAAACTTAGATAACTAAGCACGAGAAAGTAATAACGAACCATTGTATTAGATAAAAGTCAACTTCACACTTGCATCCCAGTTCCTTGCAGATTTACTTATTAAGACAGAACCGCTGCAACTGGTTTAAGTATCAAATATGTTGAAAGGACATTGGCCTTCGATGCAGAACGCGTGTTAATGGAAAATCCGCTCCAGTTGCGGTAACCCATGACGTTCGTATGTTTACCCAAATTGAGGCAAATTTACTACGTTAGAAGAAATTATTTAGAATCTATAGTAAATATCAAGAAAGCGGCTACGTCAACAACAAACGTGAATTTTACTTTTCAAAATCCCACTGCTATTATTGGCTACCGAAGATCAAGTAGGAGTAGGAGTTACGATATGTACATGCAGGTTTATCTTATGTTACCCTATTGTCTAAACTTTGGAAAATACCATATGTACAAACAAATTTTAGATAAAGGGTGGCTTTGTATGTCAGAAGGTATATCGCACTTTGAAACTGCTTTTAAATTGAGGGGATCGAGGGTTTATTTTCAAGTACATATTACAATAAATGTTCAAAATGTCCACCGTTTTCATCCAAGCATAAATTTACACGCCTTTTCATGTTATCAAATGCGTTTTGGAGCATAACGGGTGTGATATTGGCACATTCTTCAACTATTCGGTTGCGCAACTCAAGAAGTGTGTGAACTGGAATTTTAAGAATTGTGTTTTTCAAATGCGGAAAAACAAAATAATCAAGAATAGTCAAATCTGGTGATCTCGGCGGAAATTCTGGTTCACAACGTAAACTGATCAGGCGATCGTCGAAAAACTGTGACGCAAATAAGCAATGGATTGTGGAGTCGTATGGGAAGTGGCACCGTCTTGTTGGAAATATCCATGTTGTAGCTCATCGTCATGAAGTTGGTGTGTGAAGGGGTTTAAGATATTGTCTCGATATCTATGAGCATTGACCGTTCCTTCAAAGAATATGGGAATTAATCGTCTTCTAGAGACACCTATCCATACACCAATTTTCTGGGGATGTAACGGGGTCTCACAAAATATATGAGGGTTTTCAGCACTCCACATCCTCATGGTTTGTGAATTAATATACCCTGATAAATGAAACCATGCTTCATCTGTAAAGAATGTTAAATCCAAGAGGTCATTGTTATTCAATAAATGTTGAGTGAACCATTGGCAATACAACACGCGCCTGTTATTATCACCCGGTAACAATTCATGAGTTGTCTGCATCTTGTAAGGAAATAGACCAATGTCTCTTCTCAAAATTGTTCTACAGGTACCTACAGATACAGGAACTTGTTGTACGAGTCGGCGCAATGATGTTGTAGGTGCTTCATTCATAATCTCTTGAACATTTTGAATGGTCTCCTCTGTACGGACTGTTGGCCTTCCACTTCCGCTCTTCCGTGTTACGCTTCCTGTTTCTCTAAATAACCGCACACAATTTCGTACCACATTAAAAAAGTCGGCCTCCAGAAACACAAAATCAGGAAACTGTTGTCGAAATTCAACCATACAAGGGCGGGTACTGTAAATCCATTCCCCATTTTCAAGATTTCCATTGCGAAAATAAGATTCAACGATGAATCGCTTATGTATTTCTGTAAACACCATTATTAAATTAAATCTGGTTAAAACTGACATTTAATTGTCATAAAATCATCAAAGACCGACGTATTGAAGTACAAAGCCACCCTTTATCTAAAATTTTTTTGTACATATGGTATGATACTTTCTATAAGACTCTCTGACGCCAAAATAGTTTAAAAATCAGATTTATTGTTACATAACGATATTTAGCGAACAATAGTGAAGGGCATAAATTAAACAAAATTCTGCTCTTACGTAATTGGCGATCCAGTATTTTCACAGCCTTTTATGTAACTGATCTACCTTACATAAAAAGTTGTTAGTTGGACCACGAATACTGGGAGTACAAAACGCCGTAAATTTAGAAGTGATATGATAGTTTTCTTTTTTTTTAATATTTGCGTGTGTCGGTTCAGTATTACTCTACACTACAATGGTAACAAGAAATAATTAATAAAATTTTTGTTACATGCGGGATTCTCCCTAACCTATACAGGGTGTATCAGAAATAGGTACAAATATTTAAACCAATAATAGATTTTGCACAAGCAGAATTCAATGGTACTATTCATTTTTCAAAAATCGTTAAGTTTATTTTATTGAATTAAAAAATACAATTTTGGATCAAATTTTCAATTATTATTTTCTCATATCTTAAGGGTCCCATTGCCAAAGAAATGTTTTTTCGAGTTTGTATATATTGTAATCTACCATCGGATTTAATATTTGTACTAATTTCTGAAACACCCTGTATATGCACACTTAATATATCTTTTTTTTTCTCACATATTCATACTACCGTCCTCCCCCCCCCCCGGAGCCGCTTCGCATTACTTCAGGGGGGTGCGGGCGTCCCTTAAATACTAAACATTCATACAACATGCACCCTAAACTTAACTAAGCAAATGCGGTCGCCCCAGTCGGGATTCGATCACCCCAACGGAGCAACTGCATTTACTGTGACCTCGAGTGGCCAATGCGTTCTCGCACTCGACCACCGCGGTCCCACACTTAATATATCTACTATGTGTTAACACACTATAATTTTTATTTATTTAATTTATTTTAAATTACTAAACAGTGTTCTATTCAGTTGCTATCACTACTTGCAGAGTCTTCTGGCGATAATAAACATCTTTGTGGTTTTATTTTTGTTTTAAAACGCGTTCTTGTCCGTTGACCTGTGTTGTAGAATACTGCACCAGAGCACTTATAAAGTTTTGCAAAATAGTTCTTGGCACTCGCGTGATTGAACTCTTTTATTGTAAGCACTGAGAGCTCTTCGTGTAGCTGCCCATTTTCTACAAACCACGGCGCGTTGCATATTATGCATAGCGGGTATAACATACTAAGTCGCACGTATGCCTCGTTGAGTTTTTTGTTAGTATGGGCCGCAGATGTTAGTCTTGTATCGATATTAACACCTAGGTTTTTTTTAAATTTATTTATAGCATATTTACAATCTACTCTCACAATTTGAGTAATAAGTAAATTGAATAATATTATACATGACATGTGGGGATTATTGCCATCGCTATTCTCCCTGGTATATATACATTATGTTTAGTTACGTTGTATAAGGTCTTGTGACCAGTTCCGCTTATGTCTTCCTGTAACTAGTGGTTGGTTTGACAGGTGCTCTACAAGATCGTTTCCGTGTCCCACTATTTTGTGGTTGTAAGCACTTGCATGTCTTTGGATTTCACTGGTTATGTATGGGATTTTCAGATCGGTATGAAGAGTCTCATTGCTGATGTACCATGGCGCATCCGCCAACATGCGTAGGGTTTTGGTTTGAAACCTCTGAAGAATTTTGGTATGAGATGCCTTCGCGCAACCCCATAGTTCGATTCCATAGATCCAAAGGGGTTTCAGTATTACTTTGTATAGTAGTAACTTGTTTGAGAGGGAGAGTGGGGATCGATTTCCAATTAACCAGTACATTTGTTTGACTTTTATATCTAGCTGTTTCCTCTTGGCTTTAATATGTGTGCTCCAGGTGAGTTTTTCGTCATCGCATCCCGAAGTATTTTATTTCAGTCTTCATCGGTATTGGGATGTTGTTGAGTCTAGTTTGCGGGCATACTTATCGTCTGTTTGTAAAGGTTGTTTGTGTGGATTTTTCAGTATTGACCGTTATTCTCCATTTGTTAGTCCATTCTTGTATTAGATTAAGGTGGTGTTGTAGGTGTTCTGCTGCTACTTGTGGTATTTCGCTGGTTGCCAGGATGGCCGCATCATCAGCGAATGTGGTGATTAGAGTATTTTCTGTGATTGCCGAGTCTGCGGAGTAGATTAGGTATAGCATAATATACTGCCTTGCGGCACTCCGGACATGATTTTGTGGTAGTTTGATACTTCATTTTTTATCTTGACTTGGAAGAACCTCTCGTCAAGGTACGATTTTAGCACTAGATAGATCTAGCTTGGTAGATGTATAGTGATCTTATATAATAGGCCCCTGTACCACACCTTGTCGAATGCCTGTTTTATGTCTAGGAATGCAGCCGCGCGTACCTTTCTTGTCTCAAGGCCCTCCATTATTTTGATGACGATCCGGCGACTTTGGTGTATTGTCGAATGGTGTTCTAGAAAGCCGAACTGGTAAGATGGGATTATACGGTCAAGGTCTACTATTTCCTTGATTCTTTTGAGTAAGAGTCTTTTGAATACCTTTGACATTTAGGGGTAGGACGCTTATTGGTCCGTAGGATGAGGGTTGGTCGGGTGATTTTCCAGGCTTAGCAATCATTATAATCTGGGCGTACTTCCACTGATTGGGGAAATAGGTTAGTCTTAATATGCTATTATATATGGTGGTAAGAAGCACTAGCGCCTTTCTTGGAAGATTTTGTAGTATTTCTCCTAGTATCAGGTCATAATCGGGTGCTTTTCGGGTATATGTGCTTTTAATTTGCTGACGAACTTCAGCTGGTGCGAATAGTGCAATTGCTAGGAATAGCTGATATGGGGCGTCCACAAAGGTTTCAATTTCGTTGTCATCGTTGTTTCCATAGGGGAGTTGAATCGGGAAGACATTGGCAAGGTGCGTGGCAAAATTATCTGATTTGTCTTTGTCTGTTCTGGCCCAACTGCTATCAGCATTTCTAATTGGTGGGATATCTACTATTGGCCTTTTAAATTTCTTCGTTGCGTTCCATATGGTGTGATCATCAGGAGAGATATGTGAGATGTTTTCTTTGAAGGAATCATTGCGAGCATTCATTAGTGTATTATGCAGTTGGTGAGCAAGTCTGTTATATGAGGTTTTGTCTTGTGTGTTTCCTATTATCTGCCACTTTTACTGGCTCTGCGCTTCTCGATAATGAGATCTCGTACATGGCGGGGAATGTTAGTAATTTCAGGCGAGTTATTTGTTGATATTGGTGTGGCTTGCCATGCGGCAGCTTGTATCTTGGCAGTTAGAAGTTGAGTTGCTACATCCAGGTCTTGGGATTCTTTGATTCTAATTGCTAAGCTAATATTTTCTTCTAGTTGGCTTCGGAAATGGTCCCAATCCGTATTTTTAGTACAGACTCTTGCGGGGTTTTTTTGGTGATTATCGTTGTGCTGATGGTGACAATAACTGGGGAGTGATCAGAAGAAAGGTCTTGGTTAGCTTTTGCTTTTACATAAGTGTTCCCTATACCACTGGTGATTGCGAAATCTATTAGGTCTGGTGTTTTATTTGAGTCGCACCTAAGTATTTAACAGGAGTATCCTTAGGAATCCAATTTATATTTTGCTGTTGAATAGCAATGTTAGCTGGCGATATATATTTCCGTAATGTAAATACTTTAGCTCGCGTTTTAGCCGGATTTAGAGTAATGTACCGTTTATTATTCCACTCTTCTATTGCACTTACTGCTTCTCGGATTTGAAGTATTGCGTGTTAAAAGTCTTGCTGTTTAGTTAATATTGCAATATAATCCGCGAAAGTTGTCAGTTCTAAATTATCTTTGCTCGGTATATCATACGTTAAATGCTGTATAAAAGGGGGCCCCGAACTTACCCTTGGGGCACTCCAGCGGTTTCGCTCCTGAGTCTTGAATGTTCGTTGTTTAGTCGAACTGCAAAGGTCCTGTTTGTAAGAAAATATTTTATAATGAGGAGTAGGTAGTGTGATGTTTGAATGTCTATCAGTTTATAGATAAGCCCGGTATGCCAAACCTTATCAAAGGCCTGTGTTATGTCCATACCCCAATGGTATACATTTTCTTTTCAAAACCGTTTGTTATGTATTCTGTTAATCTATGCAGCTGATGTATGATTTGCTCGGAACCCAAACTCATGTTCTGGAAGTATGCAGTTTTCTTCAATAAATGACGAAAGCCTGCTTTTAATAGTTTTTTCCAACGATTTCCCCAAGCTTGGGAGAATATTTATCGGTCTATACCTGTTTACATCTGAAGTTGGTTTTCGAGGTTTGTGAAATGTTATCACTTGAGCATGTTTCCAGGTGTGTGAAAAGAGTAACCCATTCGTAAACAGGTGTTAAATATAGAGCATATGACTGCGATTACTTTCGTGGGCAGCTTTTTCAATACCTCCTTTGGCACCAGGTCGTGTGCCGGTGATTTTTTATTTCGTAATTGTTTGATGCATGATATTATTTCGTCTACTGTTACTGGTTTAATTCTTCCCGTATCGAGCGGGTTTTTTTTACTTTCATAGTCAGATATTGTTTTGTTTTCATTATTTCTGGTATTAGGACACTCAAAGACTTTTTCAAGGTAGCTACTTAGGACATTACATGTTTCTTCAGGGGTACTATATGTTATATTATCTACCAAGTACACGATTTGTGGTGCGCCATAAATTAGAGTCTTTTGGTTCTAATTGGCTGATGAATTTGTGATATGTTAGGATTTGATCATCGTCTAGTTCATACTTAACTCTTCGGGTTAGTTCATTTAGTTGCTGCTTGCAGGATATATCTCTTGTTCGTTGCCATAATCTTCTTCTGTAATGTTTCCGCTGTATTAATTCTATAATGTACTGGGGAGGATGCCTATATTTGATAGTGGTATCTATAGTGTCCTTATTAACGGTATCAATTTATTGCTGCAGTAAGAGTTCTTACTGCTTCATCAATATCAGAGATTGTTTGAATATTGTTGGGACATACGTAATTATATTCTAATGATTCCTTAAAAATTTCGTTCCCATTTCACTTTTCGTTTGCTTAGTCTAGGTGGCGGACAATCTTTAATTAATTTACTTTCGAAACTTATTATTACTGGAACATGATTCGAGTCCACTACTGGCAAGACTTGTTGATGGATTGGTTTGGGAAAGTTTTTAATGAGTGGTATGACTAAAATGTCGGGTTCAACATTTCCTCTGTAAGAATAATACGTTGGTTCATTAGGTGCTATTGTTTGTACAGCGTTGTCGTTTGCTGTTGTAGAAAGTCGTACTCCATTAGGATTATTTACTCTACAGCCCCATATTATAGTGTGTTTACAATTTAGATCACCAATGAGTACTGTTGCTTCGCCTGGTATAAAAAGTTGGTGAATATCATTAGAGTTCAGTTTAATGTTGGGCTGTTTATACACTGCAATTACTTTAACCGGCCTTCCATTTTCAGCTTCAATTTTGATTCCTATTGCTTCTAACGAAGAGAGATTATTCAATTCTTTCTTTTTTATTATTATAACCACACCTCCAGATGCACATTGCGCTTCACGATCTTGTCTATACATATATGATGTATCCAGTAATTTTGAATTTTTAATTTGCTATTAAATGGGTTTCACTTATACATGCGATATCTATTTTGTGTGTTTCCATGAAGGTAATTAAGACTACTCGCTGCCTTTTAAGGCCATTTGCATTCCAATTTAGGAGCGTTAAATTCTTGAAATTTATAGTTAAACTATGGAATCTTGAATAAGAGTGGGATAATTTTTGTATAAGAAAGTTCTTAATTACATCAACATAAAGGGTAAGTAGCTTTAGAATTGTGTTAATAAGTGAATTTGTTGATGTTCTTTCTGTTTCGGTGGGTTTAGATTCCTGTGGTCCGGCTGGGTGTTGACCTGTTATTATTTGAGAAAAATGAACATTTTGAATTACAGGTCGGGATATTCGCCAGTTTTGTCTTTCCCTATTGGAGTTCATCCTTGCTTTAAGTTCCTGATAATAACGACTCTATAACTGGCGGAATGCGTTTCTCCGCAATTCACACATTTTGGTGGATTGTCCGTTTCTGTGCACTCATTATACATATGCCTTCCCATACATTTCACACATCTTGCGTCGAGTTTGCAATAATTTTTAGTATGTCCAAACCTTTGACAGCTTATGCTTATGTATTTCTTGCAATTTTTTCTTGGTTCAACTGTCACTATTGAATAGTATAGTTTATCAGTATTGTATATTTGTTTGGATTTATTATTATTTGTCAGGTCGACTACGCAGACTGGGATTGGTTGTTTGTTTTTGTTCAGTAATCTAGTAATTTGAATTATTAGTAAGTTCTTGTTCATATGCCGCAATTCTTCAAGTACATCTTGCTCCGTGAGTGAAATTGGAATGCTCTTAATCACAACCTATTGCCACCATATGTAGTGTATAAAGCTGTGCACTTATATCCGACTTGGGTAGAGGGAGGGCCGGAGGGCACGATGTACAACCGAACCAAGTCAGGCTGGTTTGACACCCCAAAATTTGAGGACTGGTTTGACAAGATTCTCCTCCCTTATTTTAAAAACCTCTCAGGAAAGAAAGTGCTCGTTGGAGACAACTTAGCGTGCCACATTCAAAACAAAATAATATTCATTTTGTGTTGCTTTCTCCAAATGCAACACATTTGCTTCAGCCTTTGGATGTGGCATTTTTCGCACCACTTAAGAAATCTTGGCGTGCCATTCTGTTAGAGTGAAAAATGAAAAATGGGGGATGTGTACCCAAATCGGATTTTCCTAAACTGTTCCGGAAAGCTATTGACAACGTTCAAAATTTAGAAAATAACATAAGGGCAGGTTTCCTAGCATGCGGGATTTCCCCGCCTTCCCCAGATGCAGTTTAAAAAAAATCCAGATGTCGAAGAAGAAAATCAAACAGAAAATGAAAACCTCTCGGCAAAAACTTTACAAGATTTTCTAAATAAAACCAGGTTGGCAACGACCAAAGGAACCCGACAAAAACGAGGCAAAAAGTTGAATGTAGCACCTGGTAAAGGAATAAAACGGTCAAGATTTTGCTCAGACATCCAGTGGCACAATCACTAAAAATGAAAATATCAACTTAGAAAGCAACAGTGATGGAGAGCAAGAAGTTGTTTCAGATGTTGAAGAAGACTTGGGGCTTGAACAACAGGTGTTGAACATATCCGAAGAAGACACTGTAGAGAGTGAATATGACGTTATACAAACGGAAACTTTTTTGTTAGTTAGGGTTTCGTGCCCAAACAATAGCTATATGCATTATGTTGGGTGTGTAACTGAGGTGATCGATCAAAACAAAAAACTGTATTATGTTAATTTCTTAAGAAAGCAAAACTCTGAGAAAATTGGCGTATATTTTATATATCTAGATAATAAGGATCAAAGCGAAGTAGACAGTTCGCAAATTTTTATGATTCTTCATGACGTTAAAACTTTGCGGCGCGGAGATTCCAATTTCCCACTTATTAAAATATAATAATTTAAGAATAAAATGATTTAATCGAGTTCCTTGTTTTGCTTTTTCTAGAGCTTTGTATTTTTTATTATAAAAAGGTTTTGTAAAGTTTGCAGAATTTACTCTTTATTTTTTCAACGTGTTGTAAAATTTACAGTTTTACTTTTAATTTTGGTAAATAAAACTTTTTTAACAAAAATTTTGTGTTATTTTTGCTTTAAATGATCCACTTCTCTGTTTAAATGTATTATTATTAATTTTTTTGTCCCTGTTCGCCCCTTAGGACGGCCGAAGACACGTTTTCCAGCAAAATAAATGGGTGTCCGTGTTCACCCCACACATAGGGCCAATGCGGACAGTCTTTAACAAAAAAATAAAAGTAGTAGGGTTAACATTTTTATACATTTTTTATCACACCGTTGATTAGAGAGATAAGGATACTTAAATTATTTTTTTGACATTTTTAGCACCAGCAGGGTAAAAGTTATTATCGAAAAACCTCGAAAATTGTCCGACTTCGCCCCATATTACGGTACCTGTTCTTAGTTAGCATGTTGTCCGGGTTCCATTTGTAGCTCTTTTGCATTTCACTTATCTCCGTTGATAATGCGTCAGAGTTTTGCTTTTTGTCTGCATTCTAGCTAACATAATTGTTTTTACGTTCTTCGTCTTCAGTGTCCATTGGGTTGTTTGTATCAAGCTGCATGTTGGTACCCTACATGTCTTCCGATAGTCCACCTTGTTGTATTATATTAACTACCGGATAAATATGGTTTGCCTTATTAGTTACATTATCTGTCCCAATTTTTGATAAATCTTTGGCTACTTTGCGGTTGTATCACATTGTTGATACCTTATAACTTCACAATAAAACACGTTAGCGTTATTTACGGCTCCGAACCCGCAGATAATCGCCTACAGTATTATTGGCTAAAAAGTGATTGGCAATAGATCACTATTATTGTTAAAAATGTTAATTTTAATGTATATTGTATGTATTGTATGTATATATGTATAATGTATATTATCATATCATATCATTATCATATTATAAGTCGCTTGATATGACTTAGCACGCTGCACACGTCCACTTTCTGTGATTGCACGAACTCGAGAAAGTTAAGATTCTAATAGTTCTTTATACTCCAAACGACAACTTAGTTTTTCTATAAAAATCGTAAAAAACTAAGCTTGTGAAATGTAATAACTGCAACTACCGCTGTTGAGACTTGCTTAATGTTCTTATATCAATAGTTTTATTTTATGTCAATGGTTTTGTCCTGTGCGGACAGCCCGCGTCGCTAGCGCGCTAAGCAGTCTTCAGTAATGCATAGAACTTTTCTCTTGCAAAGCTGAATTCACTTGGCGCTCGTTACCAACAATAAAGTTTTTATAGTCACGAACTCAAGATTTTTTTTGTGTGTATCATTCAACCGAGATGCAATCCACTACCAGCGTAGGTACCTACCTAAACAACCGCACCACCGGAAATTATGCCTCTGTATTTTCTAACTACGACCATGGATTCCTATTCCTATCCCATTTTCTTTACATTTCTGATTATTTTGCATTATCTAAATTTCTTTTATACTTCTTGCCACTATAATTTATCCACAAATTAACCGATCCGGTGTAAGGATCACTGTCAAACATGATTAAGAATTTCGTTTAAATTTGACAAGGTCATCGCATAATAAGTATGGTAGTTAATTAACTTGTGCATATCACACGGTACAGGACCTTCATGGCAAACCTGCAAACTTGTATGAATTAGTCAAAAATGTAAGTTGTGAGCGTATTATTAGAAATATTGTAACATCGAGAATTCCAGTCAGAAACAGCAAATTGTTTGACTAAAACTCAGAAGTTGTCTTCGAAAATAGCGTGAAGTTGCGCTTTTGGTACTGCAGAAGGCAGGCTGCGAGTCTCCCACACCGATTGTCTTAGATAATGGTATTGGTGTATATGCAAAGAAAATGGGACAGCAATGGATTGAAAATACAGGATGTTAAAACTTGGAGAGGATATTATAGAAATATCTGAGGCTATAAACCATATCCTGAAAAGCACTAAATTATTCTATTACGATAAAGCGTATCACACGACAAACATAGCCCAAACTAATCCTATATAGACCGATATGGATTGTACAAGGTTAAAGTGCAAAGAAAAAATAATACTATTGCTCTTCAGCAACCTAACCTGTTTAGGTCTTATTTGCATAATCAGTGTGACTATAACCATCGACGGTTGATTACTTGATTTTCCAGATCTTTTCAAGTTGATAACCTTCGAAATGATAATAGCAGAGATACTGGTATACTGAAAAGTTATTGGTCTCATGCATTTATACTAAAAATTTACATTAAACAGTACTCATTATAAGAATGAAAAGGAATTAGAAAATATGTAGTGATAAAGGTTTATTAGAAAATATTGACATCTAAGCATGAACCTTATCAACGATATATTGAAGAACCTCTTCAGTAATGCGAGATCCACGAGCAGGTCTCTCTATAGCACAATGTTCACCCTCACCGTCAAACAACCAAGAAAGAATTCCTTCGACAACCCATTTTCTTTCGCTGAAGTACATCACAGGACTTCCTTCATCTCCATTACAAGGAAAGTCGGGCGTGTTATTATTCTGTTGAACACATAAAGTTGTCTGATCGCTGGCACCTTCAATGACTCCGCTTTCTTGACACTCTTCGTTGGTTATTACTGAGGCGTATACTTTTTTCATTTTTTGGGCTCGTTTCCCTTTAAAAATTTTATTAAAGATATATAGGTTGAAGATTAAGGGACAAGAAACCTGTATATGACGTAGATCCCCAGCCTGATGTCATAACTTCATCACCATCTTCGGCCCTCTTAAAATCATCGAAAGGCAGACAAATGGGGCTGACATCATCTGAAAATAAGAGCTATAATTAAGTAAAAACTTGAAAACGAGACCTACGTCCAAATTCGACTTCTTCAGCCAATCGTAAAAGTGCGATTCCTGATGGTTGATCTACTACTCTTTCTTCGATGTCAATTTCCAAGACTGGTTTCTCTTCGCAAGTCACATTTTTGGTTGTACTAAACCGTCCAATATGAACTTTTGTTCTAAAATCATCGGGTAATAGGGTTCGTTTTAAGTATATTGTATAAACTTACAAAACGAACTGAAAACAGGACATATGTGTAAGCACGTATCTCTTACTGATGAGGACTCCAGCGCATCGTAGATCGGCACCAGGATTTTTTATTCTACTCTCAAGAGGAAGAAATACCATCCAAGGGAACGCTTCACAGTATTGGGTTCCGCAAACATCTCTAGATGGGAAAATGTCGCGTTTTGATTCCGGAAGCTTCAGAGCCTTTAACAAGAATACGTGTGCGAGGAATACCAACAAGCTTGCAAGAAGGTTCATTGTTTCAGCTCAAAGAACGTTTAATGACTGGATATTAAAACAGAAAAGACGATGCATTAGCAATCAAGAATGTTAATGATAATGTTATCGCTACTGATATAAGAAATAATTAACATGTTTTTAAGCAGTGTATTACATAAGATGTTGTTCCTGAGTACTAACAAGGTTAACAAAGAAAACACTATTTGCATAAACTGTTTATTATCACAAATAAATTTACAATTTTGCTTCAATATAACACTCCACTTAATCATCGATATTGTCAACGATCCATTGGAGAACCTCTTCGGTGATTTTTCCACCACCAGCAGGGCCGGTTATGGCGCAGGGTGTCCAATTAAAATCAAACAACCAGTTCATAGTTCCTTCAAGAACCCATTGTCCGTTAGAAGAGTACATGATGGGACTTCCTTCGTCTCCGCTGCAAGGTTTATCCGTGCTGTCGTCTTGTACTTTAACACATATGTATTTTTCTATATCGTTTGCGTTCTTGATAAATTCAGCTTTTTGGCATTCATCGGTTTTGAGAACGGTTTCTTTGACCTTCTTCTTGATTAAAGAATTTCCTTCTACAATCAAAAAATGTTAGTGTTTTATAGTATTTAGTTTGCAGGTGACAACCATCAACAGATTTAAGGCCCCACCCTGAAGAATAGACGGTTTCCCCTACATCAGCTCTTTTCAATTCCTCGAAGGGCAAACAAATTGGACGAACGTTCTCTAAAAAACGATTACAGTTAAGACAGTATTAAGTAATTGCATTTGTCTTCATGGAAATCTGTTTCTTTGCCAGCTTCTCGTATGTAAGTGCAAAATTTCTTACTCGTAAATTTGACCTCCTCCGCCAATCTGAGCAGCACTAAGTCCAGGTTATCATCAACTACCCTTTTTTCAACAACGATTTCTTGCACTGGAGCACAGTTCGATCCATCGCACGTCTCAGTTTTCGAGGTATCATATTGTCCAACGTGCACTTTGGTTCTAAAAAGAACACACATCGCTGTTTTAACTGTTTAAAATTTTAAAAATACTTACAAAACGAATTGCAGGCAAGATTTTGCTATAATAACGTATCGTTTGCTTATAAGCGCTCCAGCACATCTAACATGTGCGTCGGGATTGTAGATTCTGCTTTCAAGGGGTAAATACACCACCCATGGAAATTCGTTGGTTGCGTGATCTTCAGCTTCTTGATGCCCACAGACCTCTTTCGTTGGTAATATATTACTTTTTGGATTATCAAATTTCAGAGCTTGTAAATACACAACGCAGCCGAGGACTAGTATAAAGCTAAACGACTTCATTTTTCTGGGATTGTAAAACCACGATAAAAGTTCACTAGCTACTGAAAACAATACGGATTCGGCTATTTATTGATCATGTTATCGACACCACCGGCAATAATGATGTCATTCTGTTATCTAACAACAGTAATTATGTTTAAATCAATTCTAAATTGTCGTGCTATTGAAGAAGGTCAACCAGCTTCACATTTACGATAAAACTGCTCATAAACAAACAAATTTGTTTAATTAGTGATGCTACTGTTGGTTGGTAACAAAATAAATAAAATCTACTTTCTGAGAAGCCCCTGGAATTGAACACAACCATACCGAAAATAATTAAAAATTAGAATCTGCAGTTCATTATAAGGTTATCAAACCGAAATATGTTCCAGTAACTCGCCGCGTTACGGAGGGCAATCTAAATTATTTTATTACGCTTAAAACGTCATCTTACTAACAATAACTTGGCGTAATAACCAATAAAGGAGCTGATGAAGCGAAATGTCCCCTGTTTAATAACTGATGCTGAACATCCCTTCCAACACTTGTTATTGTGGTGCTTCGGTGCTCGATTACGGGGAGGACGAGCCACATAATATTTAGGAGGGTGAATTAACGTCCTAGGCAAATTTTGGGATTGTTATTGCGGAAATTAAATACGCAGAAGTACTAGTATTATCGATTATGAAACGATTTTTGTCAAAATTATGCGCAAGATGTTGTTTAAGAAATTTAAGTTTATTTGTAATTATGATTCTTTTAAGGTTATGTAAACAGAATCATGATAAAGTAAATATACAAATTAAATGAATACGGTAATTAAATATTGACATAAATTATGTCTATCAGTATATAATATTTTTTTAATTATCTTGTTTATAAAATAACCGAATGGAATCCTTGGTAAATAAACGCAGAGCAACAACTAGTTGGTTACTTAAGAAAGCTACGAATAGCAAAAATTTAAATAATTCCAGAATTCTAAGTATTGACAGTTTCATGAATAGGCGAGACAAATTTGATGAACAACAGTACAATTTTAGGTAGGTATGCATGAAAAGCTCCTGAGACCGTGTTATTGCTCGTCTGGGCCCATGTCTTCAAACTTTGACTTTTATATAAAACGAAATATGAAATACTATTAATGATTAATCATTTGCTTCGTGTCATGTATGTATATTATATTTATATGTACTTTACTGTTACCTAACAGATTTTAAATTGTTTTGAAATTAATTTTTCGCCTCATGAATGTAGAAAAGATATTCATTTTACAAATAAATGCGACTGTGAGCTTCTGCTCGCTGTGTCCATGATACCAAACAACCACAAACCGTGAGATATAAATAATCAGTAAAATCTTATTTACTTTCAGTTAATGTACGTTTTATAATTATATGATCATTAAAATATTGAGAGCACAGTTAAACATCCGGAAATCGGAGTTGTGAAAAACGAAAATAATATTTGGATTATCGAATGTTTAAAAAAATGGAAAACAACAAGTAAATATGAACAACTGTTCTTTACACAGTTTATTGACACAAAATATCATAAAAATTGACAAGTTATTTCGAGTTGTACAAAACAGCTGGAGTGTTCTGATGTTAGTTTTTATTAATAGTTCAGAATAATATTAATAATATACCATCAGGTTTTTTTTTGGTATTTATGCTAATATAGTTTGAAATGAATAATAATGTATTGTATTATTAATTATTTAGGATTTCAACGAAGTAAGGCAAGTAGCTTGGTTCTTATATTTAATATTTTTAGGAATTTGTCTATTAACAGCAAATACACCTACAAAAACGTTTTTCGGTATATTGTCTTAGGCAAAAATCCATAATGTATCTACGGCATTCACTTCACTTATGAAATTCTTATTTTTTCGAATTGTTGATGGGGTATTAGCTAGTATGTCGAACTTGTTAGCAAATTTTCGACTACTGCACTCTGTGATGCTGCCGACCGGATCGCTAGAAAGATGAAGCAAATCTAAATTTTTGTTTAAATGACTAGTGAAGATTTATCAAGGGGATTTTACAATCAAAGAGATTCTAATGAATAAGGAAATATAATATGTCGTTACCGACTTATCGGTAATCGACCGTTGCTAAAAATCTTTTAGATAACTTGCTCAACTATACAAGGTGACCGAAACTCTCCGATAGTTGTCAGCCGGTATAAACTAACTCCTAGGATAAATCTACCCGACAGCTTTGTTGCGTCTTGCAATACATATTATTCTGTTGGTTAGGTATCGACCAAATTCTTGCTGATTAATCACCGCTGGGCCCAAAGAATGTGTGGCAAGTTCCGTACAATGGCGTGCGAAAAATAAAGCTTTATCTTAAAAGCAGTGATTTAAACAAAAATACCTATATTTTGTTTACTAAACGGCGGGGGAGGGGCGAAAGACTTCAGTCAACGTCGCTTCCCTAGTAGGTAGTAAAGTATGGGATTTCAATTTGCGATTGTATATGTAACCATTACAATAATTTTTCCTGCGGTAGCTTTACTAACGCCACTAATTCCACCTGCAATGAACCGCTGTCATAAAATTCCAAAGTTACATAGAAGCAACTGGTCCATCTGTGTTACACAATGGTTTATAAAATATAAACAATTTTGTCTATATCTGTATAACTATATATAGTACTGTATTACTTGGTGTAACTTTTTTGAATTTCTTCCAATAGTGTTTGAACAGTGGTTTTCTTTAATGTAAATCTTCGGAAAAATTAAATCACCCGAAAAATCAAAATGATTACGACCTCGTCCACACTCGTAGCTGCCTTATCCTGCCGATAAAGCACTGTCGACTGCTTTTACTACCCGATATGTTTAATCCTATGGAATAAGTAAACTAACCACTGACGTAGACTATCGGACGATTGAAAGACAGAAAATATCGTAACAAGGAGGATAAATGTGATTGTTGCTTGTCTAGAACTTTATCGGAACATTGAAAGACGGCCCTAAGAGTGGAATAGTATTATCTGAGCACCATTTTAAATCTGTATTTGACGTATGACAATCGGTTCCGTCTTAAAAAAAAATAAAATCCTCTTCAGAGGCGGAAGCTTCTTTCATTATTGGTAGTAGAGACTCTTTTCAGGTGATTTGGTATTTTTATGTGTTAACAATGTCATCAATATAGTGCAGTTTTCCTTCTCTTCATGAAGGATTTTTTCTTGGTAATTGTAATTACACCTGCAATAAATTTGATTTATGAATTCTTATTATAATTGAATTTTAATTGTAAATCTGTGATATTTTTGTAATAGACTTTGATTTTATTGGAACTTATTATATTTTAACCAAGATTTGAACGTTAATGACATGAACATGTGACTATAAATAATCAGGATAACATTGTTCAAACAAAAAAGGATTTTTTAGTGTAAACAAATATTTGTTTATTTAATTACACATGATAACAGAGCCTTGTGTTGTTTTGTGTACAATTTAATTTAATGTCAAATGTTGTGTTTCCGTAAATATAAAACATTTATTTATAATTTTTAGAATTAGTGAAGACTTGTGTATAATTAATATTAGCGAAGGTATTTGTTACTTATTGAAGCAGTGGAAAATTATTTACTTTTAGTCTCCATTCTGATTGGTTAGTTAAAGTTAGTAACACGTGATTATAGCATGACATTTAATCTTTTTGTTTAATAATGCAAACATCGTCATTGGTAAAACAGCCAAATCTAGATGCGTTTTCATTAAAATTTAGGCGTTGGTTGAGGTTTTTTTCTCGAATCATTAGGACGGTCATTTTATTTCAGAAAATATTTACTTTTAAAAATATTAATGTAACCTACCTTCAAAATGTATAAATGTCAAAATGTATCTCGTTCCAACGAATTCGTGTTAACTACTAACCAAGGATCTTCAGCTCTGCTCAGCTTCAGTTCTGAACCTGGGTTCCTGTATCGTTCGAGACAACAGAGCCACAATCTGCAGTCTTCCAACGGTACTGTTTATTTCAAAGTTTTATTCAGTAGAAAGATTTCAGTAGTGCACCTTGCACATAAACTGAATTTTATTAATCCAAGTGCTGCATTGGATGGGCGTACGTTAAACCTACTATCGCCGAGGAAGGCACGTTAATTTGTAGTAATTTCAGAAGAACCCTAAGATTGAGTTGGTCAAAATTTAAATGGAACACTAATTAGATGTATTTATTAATTTTAAGAAAGTGTCGGGCAATTAATCAAATATATGCGTTTAATTATTAAATAATAGCAGTTAATCACATCAGTATATTCCAAAAAAATTCTTGAAAAATGGCTCTATACCAAATTAAAAGAATAAACCTCCGAGAACGTTTAAAACATTTAATACTGCTAAGAAAGCAAGCCCGCAGAGGTATTCCTAAACAGTTCCTTGAAAAAACAAGCTCAGCAAAAACCTTCAACAAAATTTTTAATAATTCAATAATATGTTCTATTATGCAACAAGCCTTGAGTAAGACATCCCCTAGTTTCAAGTACAAGAGAAGAATTTCACTGAAATAGTCCTAGAAAAATCCCAATTACAAAATACTTGAAAGAGTTTCGAATAAAAAGAATGCCTCGCGAAATAACACCAGAACAAGTATTGTTCAAAATGGTTAAATGTACAAAGCTTTCTATAAGGAAATATTTTGATAATAAATTTCACAACAGAGCAACCCAAAGATTTACTTGGTAACACTCCTTTTAAAAAGCGTCATAAATAAAAAGATCCTCTGAGAAATAGGCACAGAGAATATATATCAAAAAAACTCAGTAAAAAGAAAGAGTGTTCGTTGAAAAAGTAGTTTCTCTCGCAGATACCACCACCAACCACTCTTATGTTTGCCTATTATTCCGGACTTCCTCTTCAAGTTTCCTTTGTAGAGGCTACTTTCTAGGGTATTGTTTACAGAAATTTCCTGGAATTTTTTTAAGATTTCTACCGACTAGTTAAAAAAACAAATGTAATGCTTCAGGCGTTTGAAAAAACAAAATTATTCAGATAGTAACTTGTGTTTAAAACACGTTGGCCCTACATGGCTATTTGAACGTATTAATTTCTTAATGACATTCAAAAGTAAAGAGTGGAAGGTGAAAGTCCGCCAAATCAGCAGTCCATTTTACTTTAACCATGCCGAAAGTCACCTGTAAACTAGAACGCTAACAAGGGAACTAAACTTTGTAGCGTTTACATCGGTGTAAGGAGCTTTATCCCCAAAACTGTAGTAAAATATCGCAACACAGGACTAATAAGAATGCAAAGCTTAAAATATTATAAAAGTTTAGAGCCGGTTAGGGGCTGCTGGGTTTTAAGCAGGATTATTAGGGCCGCTATTTCATTGCTCGCTAATTGGAGCTTATTATTTTCCTAATGCCTGTTCTTTTGTTTTAATTGCGGTGTTCGAGCGGAAGATAAAAATTTATTTCCGGCGCGATGATAAACACCGACTTGCGCTCGCAAATTGTCACAATAAAATTCCAGATACCCTAAAATAAAAATTATACGACGGCCAGGGGGTAATCTGGAGTTAATATAACGTGCGTCCGGTGCGAGCTGATAGCAACATTGCTGATAGCGAAGTTAATAGTGAGTTAGGGCCTCGGACGGCGCCCCACGAGCCTCGTTACGAGTTTTTAATTCCGCTCTCTTTATTACTGGTCCAAAAATGCGCTCCGAACAACCATTAATACGTGTCACTGCACACACGCACGCGGGTGCACAGGAGCATGTTCTGTCCTAGTTTTCTGCATCAAACAGGTGCCAGACTGACGGAGATGCCGAGATCATCGTGTCCTAGACTGATTGCGGTTAATTTCGGGATAAAAGCGGCTACAAAGTCGAATCAAATGTTTTTTGGTCGATTTTTGGGCTTCCATCTGCATAAACGACCAGAAATTTCAATAACCATATAGGCGGATGTGGGTCGCAAGTTTATTACTTTTAAAATGAGTTTGCATTCATACATTTTAATTTTGATTACGTTTCTAAGTGATTAATATTGGAAAACAATACAGAATTCGGCCCCCTCGTCAAATATGAATAGTCGCCTCATTGAGGTAACTTCAAACACAG
>JABXWE010008896.1:0-27531 GCA_014611495.1 Limonius californicus | reverse complement strand
CAGGATTAATTAAAAAAATCTTACAATAATATTAATTTAATTTACTTTTAATATTAATTAACATAAACCAAACTATGTAATTTATTATATGTTACAAGTAGCTACTAGGTGGTAATTTGAAATATCTTTACAATAATATTAAGAAAACGTAGTTTTTACTTTTTTATAAACTAATACGTCCTGCAATTTAATATTATTAACCTCGATCAGAGGTGCTAATTAAAGATGAACCTTGATTTCAATTCATAGTTAATTTCTTAACTATGCAAATCTATACAAAAATAGTTAGAACATTAATAAACAAATACGTTGTACCAACCTAAAGCCTTTTAAGTATAATAAAAATTTATTCAGAACGCTTTCCGCTTCCACCTCTGTCACATTTTCCTAGAGATGAGTGTTATTTTGTCCTTGACTGGTGTTTGCAATTTCAAACAAATACCTGCACATTTATTAAGTATAGAAATTCCTTCAACTTCGACTGGCACGGAATAGAAAATAAACAAAAATACATCTTCAGAGTGAAAATACAGATGTAATGTGCGAGCGTATTTTTAAACACTTGAGCCTATACTTAATTATAAACGCCGACGAATGGTTTTGCATTTCGTGTTTATATTTCGTATAATTTCCTTTATTTTTCCTAGACTGTAGAGCCATTGTATTAGTAAGTTGTAGTAAAGTGCGTAGCTGTAATTGCAAAACAAGGTAAAAATTAATTAACCCTTGAAAACGCCTATAATTAATTTTCTTAATTCTTAATTTGGAAATGGCAATTAATTTTCTACGCCAATTAATAAAGAAAGACCTATCAAGGTTGGTGAAAACTAAATGATAAATATCTATTTAAACTTTTCGAGTTGTTTTCTTCCTGTTGAAGAGGAAATGCCGAATAACATTTTCTAGTATCTTTGCATTCCGATTGGTTTCGAGTATAGTATTGTAAAGAACCAACCCGATGTTACCTGTTAACTTTAACTTAGATTCAATAAATATTTGTTCTAACCAAAATAAATTAAAAACTATAGGATTAAATAACTAAAAATGTGCATTATTTTGGAGAAGACCTCGTACATGCTTAAAAATGTAAAAGCTAGCAGAAATGGTCAATTTCCTTAGTTACCCTGTATATTAAAAAATCTCTTTATGCATGTGAAAATTATAAAAGTAAAATGTAAAAATTAAACCTTCATATTTAATGTTGAAATCTAATATTCAATTTCCAAACGACTTTTATTTAAATTTTGTCCTTAAAACTTTATTTTGGTTTCTGTTTTAATTTTCGTATTACCCAATTTTGTTGTCTAGCAGAATCAAATTATTTTTAATTCTATTGAATTTAGTAGAAATAAATACGTAAAATATCGTATAAAAATAGTTTTATATAAACCAATATAATAAAAATCGTTTAAAGTTACAACAATTCAGTATTTCCGGGTATACTAAGGTCATTTCCTGGCGTTGGTGTTAAATCTTAGCAGCAGGTGCAGGAAATAAATTAACGTCTTTTGTAACAAGCTGCATAATTAAACAAAATTCAATCCCAAATACATTCAGAGAGGTTCTGCATTCCATAAAGCACAAACCCACCAATAAACTGTTAAAATCCAACAAACGATTCGGCTTTTATTAACAATAAACAAACAACTCTTTCTATTGGCTCATCAAGGTATTCGTATAAACACATTTTAAATTCACCTAAAATTTTCCCTGGTTTTTCTTTGAAAGGCACATTGGCAAGAATGCTAAACATTCCTGGTATTAATACGTAAGAATTACACGAGCTGAAAGCGCAAGGCCGTCTCAAAAAAGAAAATAATTTTGAAATGCCAGGCGTCGGGTTACACCTTCTAATCATTTACATTTTGATGGCATTTTCGCAAACGTCATTATTGCAGACTCGAACAAACAAAAAACAAACTTATTTTAAATTTTACATCAGACTTGCACCAGCCAGACCGTTCACACGAAATTATTCATACCTAAGATGAGTCAGTGCTTGGCGTAAAGTAGTAGATGGAAGATATGGGTTATTTGGGTAATTTCAAGCTTAAGGATTAGGAAATATTATTGTTACGTAAAACAGAAAGGATAATCTTTTGAGTGAGTTATAAAAAGACAGAAATTTGCTTTCTCATATTCAGGTTTTTGGATTCGGTTTAAACTTTTGTTCCATAAACATGGTTGGGATTTTCTTATAGGGATGTAATGAAATTAGGACACCCTGTATAATATAGCAATTTAGCAATATTTTTAATACATTGTTTATGTTACAGTTAGGCATGTTTAGAAAAATAAGAGTTAAATATAGTTCAAAAAATTTAGATTTTCCACAAATTGTTTTGTAATTTCAAACACAACTACTTACTTTCATATAAAAGGTATCACAGTCAAAATTCTTACGGAGTTTTAACACTAACTGGCTTACAACTACGGTCTTTTTAGCAGAAATCACAGCATTTTACTTGCAAACAGGAAAACTCTGTGTTTATTTACGTATTTACTGAATCATACAGAAGTAGGTCACAAAAACATCTCTTAAAAGCATCACTTTTGAGCACTCGTTTTCCGGACACGTTGGTCAATTTGACCAATAATAAAAAATGCAAAACGCGAACTAATTCGAGTAAATTAATTCATGTTAAAAGTGTGCATATTTGAGAGGTGCGCCGCGACCCGAGATGCCGCTCACTAGCACGTTTTTCCGTAGAAGGCGCGCGGCGTCGGAAATAGCCGTCTCGACGCCCTCTCCACACACACTAAAAGGTATATTCTGCATTTGGACGTCGCTGTAACTCGAGATTGAACCATATTTGGAACTACGGGCCCCCGAGTTATTATTAACCCGTTCTTATGTTCTCGGGTATTGGACTTCGGGAAGTGAATTATTTTTATTTTGTCTAATGCTGTACGCGGATCGCGGCTCACGTGGTACACTTTTAAAATTAATACCTACTCAAGGTTGCACCCCCTTACCAAATATTAATTCAATGTTTACGTCTTACTTGGAAGCGTTTTTATGTCAAGAACCCATGAAAAATCTTGTAAATGAACATTTCCGTAACATAACCATAGATAAAATACAATATTTAATAATCAATGCCTAACAAAGGAATATTCAGAATATAGTTAATAATCGTTAAGTCTTAAACTTTATTACATTTTTTAAATACCATGGAATATAAAATTTACACCATATCACAAACAATACCCCTTACAAACGTATTTGCAAATTCCACAAAAAACGTCTGGATACGGCCCTGGGTTTAAAACGAAAGTGAATAATGCAATAATATCCAAATGAGCTTGAATTTTTGGCTTAGGAACCCGGACATGAAATTCTGACCTACAATATGTAGCTGGAATGATATTATGTCGCTTCGATTGTCCCCTTAAAAAATTGTAGGTATTTTTGGAATTTTTTCGAGTTGGTCTACATTTCTGTCAACTTCCTGCATTCATTTTAAAAATCCGGTTTTTAACACAGCAACGTGTTAGCATTACGTTTTGCAATATTACATGTGATGTTACCATGTTTGGATTAATCTAGAATATTTTTCAACCCGTAACCTCTTGCTGGAGGATATACAATTTGGGAAGCATTTTCTCTAAATTTAGTTTCGACGACTGGAAGGCTTATAGTTTCAAACATGTTGAAATTATAATGATGTAGCTATTTTCAACTCCATCTCAAAGGGGTACAGTTTTCTGACTAACAATCTGAAGTGCAGTAAGTAACAGGAAGTACGACTGTTTCTCCCTCTTTCGCTTTATACGAATCACGATTATTTTTGGAATTCGCAATCGACATTAGGCTAGGGTTCATACACATATACGCACAATCCCACCTCTTTCAAGACGATTTTCTACTTAAAGGCTGTTTTACAGTACAGTTTTCCAATAACTTTCTCTACATGGGAATCTCACTTATTGTAAAATATGTATTGAAATTGGATTGGAAACAATTTGACGCACAATAAAGTGTTAGGAATGTGTTGTAAGTATTTGCATCTTTTTAGGGGTTATGACTGAAAAATGGAAGTTTCGCAATTCTAAATTTTCAATATAACTTTTTTTTTCAGAACACATAGAATTGCAATTTCAATATTATTAGGAAGCTTTCAGTACTCTTTCTAGTAACTTGGTCAAATTTGAGAACAGGCGTTTCGCTTTTCTTAAAACTCCAACAACTCTTATATTTTTCTTATATACTAATCAATATATACTTTTTGTCAATTATGTTGTTATAATAATAAAAGGCATATTATCGTATTATAAAGCCGCATCAAGTATTACATGCAAAATTCATGTAATTGTTGACAATTTACATCAGAAGCACACTTCTAATCGTAGGATAATTTTGGTTTAATTTAAAATCAAAATATTTTTAAATACTTCAGTCGAACAAGACATTGCTACAGCATAACAATGAAAATGTACAGTATATATATACAATGTGTCCAAATTTTAATCTTAATTCTTCACTAGTTGTCCCCACTCGGAGATCCTATGGGAGGACTATTTAACTTTCAAATATTTCACTTCAGAAGAGTTCTCCAT
Source organism: Limonius californicus (assembly GCA_014611495.1). NCBI lineage: Eukaryota > Metazoa > Arthropoda > Insecta > Coleoptera > Elateridae > Limonius > Limonius californicus. Next base: position 22,971 of record JABXWE010008896.1, on the reverse strand, counting down.
ATTATATGTACACATGATGCCCGTCCATTATATGTTGCTCTGTATAATGTATCAGTAAACCCTCTAAATAATCAAGAATAATAAGAAACCATTCCCGTGTATTTGACCCGCCCATGTTACTTATAGCAATTATGCACCCTGTATAATAACAATGTTTTGAACATGCAGTAACAATAACTCTCGAGAACAGCATTGCTAAAACAAACTGTATATTACGTCGAAACCAGTGGTTAAGACAGTGCCGATTTAATTTGTACAGGGCGATTACTTTTACTATAACAGATAGGTAGACTACACACATTACAGCTGTTTGTATTCCATAGGAATCTTAGTAAACTTTACGTCATGGTTTAAATTAATAAAAATTAAAGTGGGTAGGTTGGACGTACTAAGAAGCTACAATGAAACTATTTACTAATAAATAAGATGAAGTATTGTAATGATTACATTTAAAATATTTATTTCTTATAATTTAAACAAAACAAACACAGAGAAAGCCATGGTAGCATACATATAATATGTTGAGATAACAATAAAAAATAAATTAAATAGGAACAGAAAGAAAAACACTAAGCAATGACGTAATGATTGTTCAAACTGCCGTCCACCTTGCTGTTCACATAAGTCAATCCGCCGCAGAAGAGACTTTCTAACACGAATTAATCTATGTGTGGGGTGATTGACCTACATGATTCAATAATTCTTTCGCGTAAATCTTCCTGAATTTCTACAGGAGTTTCGTAGACGTCGTTTTTCACTTTACCCCACAAAAAGAAATCTAACGGAGTCAAGTCCGGCCTACATGGAGGCCACTGATGAATGGCACCTCTCGCAATTAATCTGTTATCGAAAATTTGATCTTGGTATTTCCTACAATTCTATGAAAGTGGGCAGATGCTCTGTCATTTTGAAACCACAACGCTGTCTAACATAAAGAGGAATGTCGAGGTAAGTAATTTTCTAAAGATGTAAATACATTTCCCCATTTAAACTGCCCTCAAATACATGAGGACTAACGATAAATTTGTCAACGATATTACACCACACATTTGCAGTAAAAATGCTTTTAAAGTATGCTTGCCAAATCCAATGTGGGTTATCTTGTAAATAGAAATGGCAATTGTACTATCTACACACCCATAGTTACTAAACGTTGCTTCGTCAGAAAATAGAATATTTTTGGCTAAAGCCTACAGTTCTTGCAACTGCTCGTTGGCTTATATGGGGACTGCCAGTTACTTGTTAGATGACTGCCGGTTTAGCTTCTACAGTTGTAACCTGTCACTGCCATCCTTTGGCTGGGAAAACTGTCGATATTGCCTTGAATTGCTTTCCAATCGGTTAAAGACATTATGTGATGGGACTTGGAAGGGGTCTATTCGAGTTTCTTTGTGCATATCTTCGTACTGCTAAGTCCGCGACCTCTCTGCATTCTCCCAAAATCTGCATCATATTCGATTTCTCGCTATTACAATATGTTGAAACTGCTTGTTATTACCACAAGAATCTATACAAATGAACAACTTTGTACTGAAGTTTGTTAAGTTTGGACTAACTAGTAGTTGACATTTGGCTGTCCAAAGGACTCTTAATGTATAAAAAAGTAGCTTTTTATAGCTAAAAAGAAAAGTTAATTATGCATTTCGTGCACATGTGAGAGGTGTAGCCTACCTACTTATTACAATATAAAATGATCACACTGTATGTAGATATACAAAATGATTCACGGGAGAGTACCAACCTAGCATTCAAATAGGCAACCCAAAATACATATAACTGCGAAATCTAAATTTTTATAAATGATATTATCTATCAGAGATGTAAGTAGAGCTCATTCAATTCAAACAAAGATTGAATAATATGTATTCGAATGCTTAAAAAGCTCACATAATATTAACGGGGAAATTTTGAGTAGGCCGAAAAACTTTTTGAAGTGCATTGAAAAATATCCCACTTTGAATGTTCTTCCAAATCATGAATTGAAACCAAAATTTAACCGCAATCTGTTTTTAGGTTTAAATCATAAGCGAAAAGTATCTTCCATATACCCTGTGTTTCAGAAAACTTGTGTGTTTCCGTTACAGTAGTGCTATGAGGCGCGCCCCTATTGTGGTGCTGTCAATACCACAGGAAGGGCGAAATAAGTGTAAATCAAAGGAAAAGCTGAAAAACACTATGAATATAAATAATTAAATGCATCTGAACCCTACTGGAAGCGGCCGCGGGCTAGAATTCTACGATAAAGGTCCTGGGTTCTACTCCCAGTATCTGAACATCGGATTTTTAACGGCGTTCTCCCTCGCAAGATAATGGCAAACCAGCAAGGTATTCTGCCTAGTAAATCTTCTCTGGAGTAGAAGTGTTTACACTTCCCGTAGTTCGAAGGCCACGTTAAACTGCAGGTCCTCTATATCTCTGGCACTCTAAATGCGCAACACAGGAATAGGAGAAAAGATCGCTACGTCTCGAAAGAGATAAATCACTCTACGAAGAAGAACCCTACTGAATAGTTAGTTGCGCTGACGGGAACATACTGATATTGCAAACCACACCGAGCAATTTATTAAAACTAAAAAATAACATTGAATATAAAAATTATTGGTTCTTCGGGCCTGTCTTGCAGACGAAAGCTTTTGATATGATAATAATATATTGGAAATTAACATTCTTAGTTCTCTTTCCATATTTACTTGATATATGTTTTGTCATTAAAGCTAACATTGTAGAAAACCCATTTCACAAAGTTAAGATATTGGAAATGGCAAAAATGATCTTGACTTTATTGCAGACAATTCATCATCAACGCCAGCCTAAAACTCAAACATTGATTTAAATCCAAATTGTCTTTAAATTTCGCCGCTAGACTTGGAGCCTATAAATGGCTTCTATTCTTCAAATGAGGAACCTTTAGGGGTGATTTTGAAATGAGTTTCTAACCCAATTGTACATTGCAATTATGTTGTTCTTCGCCAACATTGTTAAATGATTTTCTATAGTTACAAGTAAAACTTGGAAGTATTGCTCTTCTGCCTTGAAGGTTTTGATGAATTCATTTCAAACATTCTAATTTTTGTAACTTTACCTTTTTGTTTCATAACTTTGTTACTCAGGTCCAAGATATATGTATTTCTGCTAGCAGTTGAAGATTTAATATATTTAATTTCTCGAATATGTCCACCAAGTAGCTCAATTTTATCACATATAAATAGTTTCTAAACTGCTTCTTCGATCATTTTCAATTCTAAGAAGATTGCTATTTCTGCTATTAATTCCTAAACAAGTCCTAAATATTTTTCCCCATTATAAACATCTTGTTTCCCAATAAATAATTACGCTGTATGTTAGGTTTCAGCCATGTCTTATCAGAGTTAAAAAATAGTCTTGATTTTTATATAATTCACCACCGTTATATCTGTTGTTTACACAATCATGTTTAGACAAGGACTCATTTCCTTTGCAACAAAAACTTTTCTATAAGTAATGCAATGTGTTTAAATATATTGTGGGGATTTTCAATACCACGGGCTTGTAAACTTAGGAACCTTCCAGACGTAACACACCAGTGCAAATTCTAACGCAATTTTCCACCGTATGTTTGCCTTGCATATAAAATCCAAGCATTTGAATAATTCAGATGATGTGTCTCTTCTCCATATTGGTTTACAAAACAATAACTCTTAAACTGATAAATATCCATCGTTACAAAGCTTCGACATAAGTTGTTGTTGCGTATCTCCAAATATAAAGTGCGTTCCAATTGGTAAATTGGTATCCCTTCTACTTCAACAACAAACATGTTTCTAACAAACTTTTCGGAGAAACAACAATTTCACCCAATGAGCTGGTAAGTGGGACTATGTTGGGACCACCTGTTCTGACAAAACGCTCGCCTTACCAACTGATACAGGCTCTATCCTCAAATCACCGAGCAATAGTATCATTTGAAAGAAGTATTAATTGATAAGATTGGGCATGTTCTTAGAAGGTACAGCATAAAAACAGTCTTTACGACTAATGAAACTTTGGGAAACGGTTTCAGATCCGTAAAGGATCATAATATCAAATTTAAAATCAGCCGGGATCTACAATATCCCTTGCTCCTGTGGCTCAAACTACATCGGACAAACTGGTCGTTCCATTGAGTTAAGATTGCGAGGCCACAAAGGTGATTGCAAACATAAACGCATCACAAAATCTGCGGTGTCTGAACATACTGGTTTAACTGGACATAAGATGGACTTTGACAATCCTCGGGTATTCGCCAGAGTGCCTCATTACTTCCCTCGTACCATACGTGAAGCAATTGAAATGGAAAAACAACCTAACAACATAAACAGGGAGGATGGTTTTAGACTCAGTAAAACTTGGACTCCTTTAAGGATTCCTAATCATCATCGATCACACGATCACGCTCCACCGGATCCGTCTTTGCCCAACGGTGACAGGCAACCAGAACTCCGTCGTTCTATTCACTCTGAAGATGCAAGCTGCAATGTCTTGCGAAACGTTAGTTTGTATGGGTTCACAAACAGCTAACAGGCATAAGCCGATTAAGTATTATTGTCCTGGCAAACAAATACATCAAGATCCAATCCTTGTCCGCCCCGAGGTTTGAATAATATAAGCACACGGCCCTGTTTAGGCAGGCAGGGTCTACGAACAAATATTCCTCAAACTTCTAGAGTAAATGCTTGTAAAGGCAGACAAGCTATAGGTCGGACCTTACCTGATAATGCTGGGTGTAGTTCCCAAATGACGACGCGGTCTAAGCCGAAAGTAAATTGTAATATTGACAGTATTAATTGTAGTTGTTCAGTAAAACTTACTCCAAGCATAGTTTCCACAATATCAATTGCAGCTGGCAGAATTAGCTTTTCTCAGATAGCATGGGGCGTTTCGTACATAGCTACTGTGTACGAATCTTCTTAAGAAGCTAATAAAACTTGCTCATTTTCAGGAAGACCTTTTTAATACTAATATTTCAGTTTGATAGCAAAGAAGTCTGCAGGTTTATTAACATGCTCTGTCTTTATGAAGTGTTTCCAAATGTCTTTTAAGTTTATTCGGTGTCATGCTATAAGCCGCCAACATTTTTTAACAAATAACACTTCAATCTCTGCAAAATGAATTCTAAATATTCTGCTGCATATTTTACTGATTTTACTTTCGGAGGGATATTCTGTGAACTTGAATTTGTTGACTTCAACAAACCGCTTACGTCCAATTAACAATTTGTCCATTTTGCTACACTATAAAAGTTTGTATCTTAACCGTGTATCACAAATATCGCCGACTATCAACCTCTCACTGTTGGCTACTGCCACAGTGTTACTGCCGTCTTGCCATTTCAAGCCTTATTTATAATCACAGAAACATTTCCAGAAGATTCCAGACTTCCCGTGATCGCGAATATTTCCGAACTATTATTTAATACGTCAATCAAACAAAGAGGAAAGAAATAATACTGAAGAAGAGACGATCAGGTAAATAGAATAGGATTGTACTTGTGGCCAATTCGTCGCAATGGCAATAATAAGCTGACTTTAGGTTATACCTGCAGTCATTGCACACAGAGAATACGTATATACATGCACGTTTGACAACATGGTACAGAAAGAGAGGAGTGGGGTCACTGTTGTAATATGGATCGAACATAAAAAAAAATCCACACCAGTATACAATTATCGAAAAATATTTAAAAATGTTGAGTTAATTTCTAATGTTTTTGGTTTTGATAAACTTTATGGGATTTATCAACGTGTTTACACAAGAATTGCAAGGTGGGGGCGCCACAAATCGAATATTAAAAAATGAAACACACATGAAAGAAGGTTGAGAAACACTGCATTACTGAGCAAAATTACAAGCGGATCCTGTATACACCTGCCTGTTTTACGCATAAATAAATAAAACCAATGAAATAAAAACGCATCAAATTTAATCTTGACAGATTTTGAGTTTAACTACAGCCGTAAAGTTTTATATTCGAACAGAGCTTCATGTTGGTCGAATAAAATAGAAACCGGTAGCAGCAGATAAAAATTAAATTTCAATCGCTTTCTTCTTTACGAACGACGTCAGCGATCTTATCGTGTTGTTTTATGTCGCTGCAAATTAGCGATTTGGTAATAATCGATTTTATTTCGTCTGCACAATCACTTACTTTTAAAAGGTTTCACATTAAAGCGAAAACCGAACGCATTTTTTATTAAAAGGCTTACATCCGGTTAAAAGCTAGCGGGAAATATTTTTAGAATGCTCTCTCTAGCCTTTCAACGGCAAAAGCTAATAATAGTAATTGAGTTGGTAATAAAATAGAGCAGTTACATATAAGGTAGAGGTGAAACTCGAAAAAAGAACAGGGTGCCAGTCAGAATGTCCGTTGTCTGTAATTTGCATCGGGTTCCAGAAAAACCAGTAGGTAGTTAGTTCTACCCACAGCAAAGGAATTTTCTATACACTACGATGGTCTCTATCAGATTAATAAATACAATGTGTTAGTTTTAGAGCAACTTCTACGATTATATTAAAAATTTCAATCAGTCGATGACTAATAATCATTCCGAAACTACAAACTGCGTGTAGGTGTATTGTTTTATTAGAACTGTATCACCTTTTAAATCATAAAACGATCGACCAGATACTGTGATTTATATTTTTGGAAAGGCTTTATTCGTGTATGGTTAGAAGTAAATGTGACTTCCGGTTGTAACTAAAATATGAGACAGATATATTTCAAGATTTGTAGTTTTATGTGACAGACTAAAAAATGAGAAACCACTTCGCTTGAATAGCATACTTGTTCCAACGTTCTAAAATCTCACAACACCGTAATAATTATACTTTATGGGAACATAAAATGTGCACGTACGTATATTTTGACAATATTCAATTTTGAAAATGATTAATTCATGAATAACTTCCGCATTTATATAAAACTACGATAAGAGTTATTTTACATTTTCTGAAATTTGGACTTGCATAGGTGCTAAAGGTATCTGCTAATGTCGGGACTTCGTACCCAAGTGCGGTAAAAAGGGAAATCTACGTTACACGTAGACTAATCATAGAAGAAATAAGTGTCTAAAGCTAACGTTCATCAATTAAAGTTAAACTCAATAGCTCAAGAAATGATAAGGTTTTAATGTTGAACCTTGGAAATAACCAAATATATTATATATATTAAAACGTCATGTACAATGTACTTTCTGAGTATCAAGTTAGATTTTATAATACGATAAAACAAATCGATCTTCCGTTACCATCACCAAATATTTAAGAGAGACTAGCTTTGTCCATAAACAGGCAACAGCTTTGGAGTGCTTCTATATCTTGGTCCCCTTGCTAGACTAGTTAATGAAAATACTTAAAAGCCCTTGCGAATTTTAATAATATATACAAAAAGAATTGTACTACCTGTGAGCTATTAAACAGTACAAATCCGGTTCATTAAAGAATTAAGCATAGTATTATGGACGTTACTAGGTTCACATAATCACAATTATCTTTCTCTTGCTATACTCCATAGTATACTGCCACAAAGTGACAAATTATATAAATTAAAATTTTACATAAATTATTAGAGTATTATTCACATAAGATAATGAACGTAGGTACATATATGTTTTTATGCAACCCGTTTCGCAATTCATAGTTCACCGTAAATATATTTTGCAATTCTCATATATTAGGTATTTTCTGTTCAAGTGTGTTTTAGTAAAATATCGGTGGTTGTTTGTAATTAAATGTAACACGAATTAAAATGTATAACAACAACGATAAAGGTAATGCCTATGATTCCTAATATGTAGAAATTGCAAATTACAATTAAGGTAAACTATAACATCAACGTCAGATGGGTTGCATAAAACCATAATGTAGGCTCATTATCTTACGTGTACCTATATTATTTTAAATACCTTCATATTAATTCTAACTTCTAAGAAATTATATTAATGGATTCTTAAACATATCCTAAAAACCTCACATACGAGGTTCTTTAATAAATAAGACACAACTTTTATATGCATCTCAACCCTATTTCACATAACCAAATTGATTCAAAGTATGTGGTTCTAGGTCATTTGCTCGCCGCCACCTACTCGCCGCCGTTTCCTCGCCACGGAAGATCGAGAAGATGCTCGCCAGGACAGTTGCCCGCCATCCGTTTGCTCGCCATCCACTTGCTCGACAGTCAACTTGCTCGCAGTACTAATTGTAACTTTACTAACTCAGATAAACTAGTCTATATGTTCTAGGTACTTTCGTTAGTAAAATAATTTAGCACGTCTTTGATTCATAATTCAATTCTTTATTTTTATTTTCAGATACGATAGATAGTAATTTTATTGGGAAAAAAACAAATATTATTTTATACGAATTCAACTACAAGAATAGGCAACCCTGCTTTAACTATCTACATTTTTAGAAGAATGTAAGATTTTGAAAATTATCAACATCATTTACTAAATGCCTACATATAATATTTTATATTAAAAATAAATTGCTTGTCAAGCATCTGTCCGGCGAGCAATCGGCGTCGAGAGCAAATAGTTGTCGATCAAAGAGACCCGCGAGCAAACTGTGGCTAGGAAAGAGTGACGAGCAAGTGGGCGGACACCAAACTATGTAGAACGGTATTTTTTTTTATTTTTTTAAATTCAGGGTGTACGTCATTGTTACAACTATCTTCATTAAGCACACTATTATTCTAACATTAAAGGCTATACAATAAGTTTCTTCTTCTCTTACTGCCTTCTCTAAATTAGAGGTTGACTATCACCACTCCAAATTCATCTCTATTCTTGCAACATGGAATAGTTGTTCAATATTCATCTTTGTCCAATCTCGGATGTTTCTCAGCCATGATTTCTTTTTTCTTCCCACTCCTTTCGTCCCTTCTATTCTTCCTTGCATAATGACCTGTAACAACTTGTATTTATTGTTTCTCAATACATGTCCAAGATAGGCAATTTTCCTTTGTTTAATGTTTCTTAGCAGTTCTTGTGGTTGTCCTATTTTGGCTATAACTTCTTCGTTCGTTATTCTTGCTGTCCATGGCATCTTTAACATTTTCCTGTATATCCACATCTCCAGAACCTTCAGCCTTTTTGTTATTGCTGCTTTAAGTGTCCATGTTTCGACGCCATACATTAATTGGGACCATACATAACACTTCATGAATTTAAGTCTAGTGGATATGCTTAGTTGTTTACTGCACAGCATAGAATTGTATTTCATAAAGGCGCTTCTTGCCAGTTCTATCCTTACTTTAATTTCCTTATCAGGGTCTAGATCCGCATTTAACCAACTTCCCAGATACTTTAAGTTATGTAATCTTTCGACAATCTCTCCGTCTAGAAGTAAGTGATTATTATTTATTACGTTCTTGCCTACTACCATATATTTTGTTTTTTTTTCCTGTTTATTGTCAGTCCCATTGCGTCGCTTTCATATTTTATTCTGTCAACCAGAGCTTGTAAATCTTCTAGGCTTTCCGCTAAAACTGCCGTGTCGTCTGCGTAACGTATATTGTTAATTGTCTCCCCGCCTATCCTAATTCCTTCAGTCTGTTCTACTAATGCTTTCTGGAAAATCACTTGGGAGTATATATCAAACAGAGCAGGAGATAGCACACACCCCTGTCTAACACCTCTCTTTATTTGAATTGCATTTGTTTCTATATCATCTATTCTGAGGGTTGCAGTTTGGTTCCAATAAATGTGCGTAATTAATCTTATATCTGCTGAATCCAGACCTATTTGTTTCAGTTCATTTATTAACTTCTCGTGCTGCATTCTGTCAAAGGCCTTTTGGTAATCCACAAAACATATATACTGTTTTATTATATTCCTTACTCTTCTCCAGTAGAACATTCATCCCAAATAAAGCTTCACTTGTACCCATACCACTTCTGAATCCAAACTGTGAGTTGTCCAGTATTTGTTCGCACTTATTATATATTCCTTTTTGAATTATTCTCAACGGTATCTTCAGCATGTGGCTCATCACGCTAATTAGCCTATAGTCATCACATATCCTAGAATTGTTTTTCTTGGGTAGGGTATATTGATCTTTCCCATTCTCGAGGTATTCTCCCTTCTCGATATATTTTATTTAGAAGGCTGACTACTTTGTTCATGTTTTCCTCATCAAGCAGTTTAATCAGTTCTATAGGTACTTCATCGGGGCCTACTGCTTTGCCATTCTTGATTTGTTTCATTGCGTATTCGACTTCAGATTTTAGTATCGCTAGTTCGTTTTCTGTAGTTTCGGTATGCTCTATCTCTGCTCTGTTATCGTCAAATAACTGCGTAATCTAGCTTTCCCAAATCTTCTGTTTTTCCTTATCATCCAAAAGTATATTGCCTTGTTCATTTTGCATCACGCAAGGAATCCTTTTTCTCGTATTTCCTGTTATTTCTTTTAACTTCTTGTGTAGGTTAAATTCGTCAGGTCTTCTCTGAAGTTCCTCTATTTCTCTACTTTTCTCTTCCATCCAGTTTTCTTTGGCTATTCTTATCTTCCTTCTTATTTCGTTCTTTATTTTTACATACTTCTCCCGATCCATGTTTTTGTATTTTCTTCGTTCCTCTATCAGATCCAAAATTTCTGATGTCATCCAGTTTTGTTTACCTCTTTTTGGTGAGCTACAAAGTTGTTGTCCTACCCGCAAGATACTATCCCTTATATCCTTCCATGCTTGTTCGATGTCAGGTTCCTCCTCTATTTCATTTAGTTCTGTGTTAATTTGTTGTCCTATCCTATCTGAAATATCCTTAATTTTCAAGCTTTCCAAAATCATTTTTTTCCTTAAATTTTACCTTTTTGCTATTAATTTTAATTTTATTTTTATTTTTGCCGCTAGCAGGATGTGGTCGGAGTCCACATCAGCGCCAGGAAATTTTTTTGCACTTTTTATACAATTTCTATATCTCTGATTAACCATAATAAAATCTATTTGATTCCTAACAATCCTTTCTTTACTATCTTGAGGAGATATTCAGGTGTACAACCTTCTTTTTTAAATAAGTTTTTCAATAAGTTTTCAATAAGTTAATGTTAAGTATATTAACGGTTTTTTACCAAGCAGGCGCTACAGTTGGAAATTTCAAAAACCTTTTTAACGAGTTTCATTAATAAATGAAAAACAGTTTTGTAATTCTTTCAACCCTGCACCGCAGTATAAAATTTGTTTAAAATATTTATGGCCGTTAACGAAAATAGGTATTTAAATTTTTAAAATTCAAAGTGCACAGGGGCTCCATCGTGCTGGACATACCATGTCTGATCGCCAGAGGGAGATCATCTAACAATCTTCTCAAATGATCTAGAAAACTTAAATATCTGCCGGCGGTTAAATGCTTCTCAAAACCGAATGGACCAATGAATATGTTATCAATAATTCCCACCAGATATTCACTGAAAATCTATGTTGACAATTTGACACTGTGATTTCGTATGAATTTTCCAAATCCCAAGAGTGGCTGTTCTTTCTGTTCATTAATCCACTCCTTGTAAATGGTGCCTCATCCGTGAATAAAATTCTATTACGAAGGTTTGGATGTTGAATGATCCAGAGACAAAATTCCATAAGACTGGCGAAATCTGTAGGTAAGAGGACTTAAACAGGTGAAATGGATATAAACCTTGACGGTTTAATGTTCTCCAAGCTCGCTTTCGTGGTACATCATCTTGTACAGATACACGACGAACAGAGGTGATGGGATTATTATCCATTCCTCGCAGTACGTTGTCCTCATTGTCTAGTACTTGATGTATTGGACGCTCAGTAGACGGTTTCGGGAAAATTCAGTGTTCACGTGGGTGGTTGGACACTCGTTGGAAAACTGGTCGGTCTGGTAGTCGCCGATTTGGAAATCTCAACCCATATTCGCAACCAGCTACTAGTGATTTTCCCTTACAAAACCCGTACATGTAATGGATATCGGCGTACCCCCGCGTTGTAAAAGTAAACATTATCAACACTGTTAATAAGCGCAAGCAGAAAAACTTTAAGGTGCTTCACTGTTCGACATACAAGTCAATAATATCATTTCCATAGCAACGTAGACAGTTTGTATCAAATACCACTTAATATCATTTATTGTTTCGGCTGCTTCAGTATTTAACTAAAACAATCCATAACTTCTGTAATAGTAGATTTAGAAAAAATGACCACTCTTTAGTTTCGACCTCTTTTCACCCCTCCTACACACTCTAACTGTCATTTTTAATGTTTCGGGCATATCTTCAGTTTTTAACTTTTTTCTGGAGCTGTGCACTTTTTTATTAATGGCAGGTTGTCTTTCCTTTGCCGCACTATTTTCCGTATGGTGGGTAAACTTATTTTTAATGCATTTGCAACTCGTTCCCGAACCGCTACAACGTCGCGTAATGGGTCAAAATTGTCTTTTTCGCGCGTAAAATAATCGAATATATTTAACACAAACTGTTGACACTGCGAATTCCAAACCTTTCCGGACATTTCTAACAGCGTTTTCTTTTTAGAATAACTAGACACCAACTAACATCCAACAGTGGTTCGGGAACGAGTTGCATTAAAAATAAGTTTACCCACCATACGGAAAATAGTGCGGCAAAGCAAAGACAACCTGCAACTTGCCATTAATAAAAAAAAGTGCACAGCTCCAAAAAAAATTAAAAACTGAAGATAAGCCCGACACATTAAAAATGACAGTTAGAGATGTAGTGTACAGAATGTACGTTGAAAAAAAGCCAGTCACTTTAAAAACAGTACAACAGAATTTAAAAGACAAACAAATTCTAAATGCTGCAATACCAACGATTAGGAAACTCTTACAATGTATTGGTTTTTAATTCAAGAAAGATTGCAACTGTAGAGCATTATGTGAAAAAGCTAGCTTAGTGTCATTACGAACGGCTTTTTTTAAAAAATATATAGATAATACAAATTCACCATCAACCATTCAACCTCTGCAACATTTTAAATACTGCTGGAAACAGATTTAAGTAGTGACGTTTGCCTGCATCTGCGCGACATTCTCCAAGTATCTCTGTTTCTTTCTACTAAACGTGTCAGCCGACAGAATACATCACACGTACAGTGTTGGTCTTGTTTCGTTCGCAGATGTCACTACGACATACGTCTTTGTCGGAAAAATGAATCTGCAAGCAACTAACAAAGACAGAAATTCGTTCAGTTTGTGCTGTGAAATTAAAGCGTTAATCCGAAACTGAAAAATGCTGAGCGTGAGAACTATATCTACATGTATGTTCAGTTACGCCAATCTCTGTTAAGAGAGAACAACTTAATTGGCCCACCCTGTAGAAATAAGGCTTCTATAACGTCACAAATATTTTTACTGCTTCAAGCCTATTAAATAACTTAAAATTTATGTGTTATATAAATTTGATAAAGTGGCATTAAAGGTGATATATCCAAAATATCGCCGCTGTATAGAATTCGCAGATTAGGTATTGCGACAACAACAATCCAATTATGGATTTTTGCAGCAACTTGCTATACCTACCTATAAATTGTTACTAAACCGTTAGGTCGCAATTTTTAACCAAGTTTTGCGAATTTGAAAGTATCAGTAAACACAAACATTGTATATCCACATGTAAAACATACCCACAAAACAGACATTTTCTGAAAACTTACAGGTTAGATTCCTGAAAATTCAAAACGGTTTCTCATAAAAATTTCAAAATCAATTTACTTACTCTTCGCGTGGTCTTGTGTTGTTTCTATAATAATGCAAAGTCAAAATCGATATCCAAACCTTAAAAAATAGCAAACCCTTTTTTAAATTGTAGTTAGAACAAATATGTAACTAAAAGCGAACACCTCTACTATAAATTTTTTTGGATTCCGTTACAAACGAGTCCCCGCGGTTTGATTGCCATTACTTTATATAAAGAAGGCGGTAACATTTCAATCTTTATTTGTCATTGGTAGACAGCGTAACATTACGTACATGTGAAAATCCTAAAAGGTTATCGGAATTAAAATAAATTTGTATTCGAAATATTAGCAAATCACGGTACATTAAGCCTACATGTGTCAATAAGACTTGTTTGCGGATTAATTATTAAATGTCGCGACTTATTTCAATACAAGCTTAGGTTAAACCAGATTTTCGTCTTAATTTATGTGAAGTTGCAATGTCTAAACATCTGCTTATCTCTATGAACTCTTCAAGTGAGACTCTTTTAAGTTAACATTTGCTTCGCCCTTGACGGATTAACTGAACAACTAAAAAACTGAATTAAATCGTATTATATTTTGTATTGAAAGATAGTTTTGGCAAACAAATCTTGACGATTTTTAAGATTTGCACATAACTTAAATTTAAGCTTTATTTAAAAATTTTTCGTTTATTTGGGAGATTAAATAAGGCTTAAGTTAGTCTCATACAACAGTCAGCAATAATTGTTAGCATTTTTCCAGAATCATTGTTTAAAAATATATTTATGCAGCCTGTAAAGAAATAAAAACAACAAGGAGGTTATGTATGAATAGTTTTGTTTGCACGAGTTCAAATATTTAAAGATGCAGAACAGTAGTTCATTTCGATAATTATTTTTGAACTTACACGATAATTTCCCAGATAGATGCATGGTACACTTTTATTTTATATTATCTTTATGTTTCTTTTATTTTCTTTCGTTTGAACCTATACACGGTGTCCCATGACGCGAGGCCTGTACGTCACCTACATGTAGGAGAGGTGAAAAGAAGTTGAAACTACATTTTCTTTAAATCTATTATTAAAGTTATGGCCTGTTAGAGTTAAATACTGAAGCAGCCGAAACAATAAACGATATTAAGTGATATTTGATACAAACTGTCTACGACACTATGGAAATAATATTATTGACTTGTATGTCGAACAGTAAAGCACCTTGAAGTTTTTCTGCTTGCGCTATTAACAGTGTTGATAATGTTTACTTTTACAACGCGGGGGTACGCCGTAAGGGAAAATCACTAGTAGCTGGCTACGAATATGGGTTGAGATTTCCAAATCGGCGACTACCAGACCGACGAGTTTTCCAACAAGTGCACAACCACCTACGTGAACACGGAACTTTCCCGAAACCGTCGACTCAGCATCCAATACAGCAAGTACTAGAGAATGAGGACAACATACTACGAGAATAATAATCCGAGCACCTCTGTTTGTCATGTATCTGTACAAATTAATATGAGTTTGGAGAACATTAAAAGTCATGGTTTATATCCATTTCATATCCATCCTGTTCAAACCCTCTTACCTACGAATTTCGCTAGTCGTATGGAATTTTGTCTCTGGATCATTCAAAATCCAAACCTACGTAATAGAATTTTATTCACGGGTGAGGTAACATTTACAAGGAATGGATTAATGAACAAAAAGAACAGCCACTCTTGGTATTTGAAGAATCCACAGGAATTCACAGTGTGAAATTATCAACATAGGTTTTTAGTGAAAATCTAGTGTGGATATATTCATAACATATTCATTGGTCCATTAATTTTTGAGAACCATTTAACCGCCGACAGATATTAAAATTTTCTAGAAAGTCATTTGGGAGGATTGTTATATGATGTTCCTCTGACGATCAGACGAAGTATGTGGTACCAGCACGATGGTGTCTCTGCGCACTTTGCGTTACATGTAAGAGAATTTTTGAATCAACGGTTTGAAGGACGTGTAATTGGTAGAGAGCAGCACCTCTGGCCCCCAAGATCTCCGGACTTAACTCGCTTAGATTATTATTTGTGGAACCATATGAAAAATATAGTGTCCAAACACCATCAGAGACTGTTGAAGACCTTAGGAGACGAATTTTTGACTAATTCCGAATAACAATATGTTACGTAGGGTAACCAGATTTCTCTTAAGAAGAGCCAGAATATGTCCCGAGAGCAACAGTGGCCATTCTGAACAATCTTTATAGTGAATTTAAACTAAAATAAAAAATATTGGCTTTTCTAAAATTGTAATTATTTAGTAAATAATAATTTAACACTCTGTATTTTGAAAGCGGTTTACTTTAAGGCATAACTTTATTAACATTTTTAATTATATTTGGTATGAAGATTACGTACACGAAGTAGTGACCTCACGTCGTGGGGCACCCTGTATAAGTACGATAGTGAATGCAAAATAAAAGAATTATTTTTCTCCATTGATTACTGGTATAGTACGTGTCTATCTCTATCAAACAGCTTTTTTTTGTTAGAAGCATGGTTTACTTTCTACTACCACATCTTAAATACAGATTTAGAGTTTCCTAGCGTTTCCCCGCCTCTCTCTCTCTCTATCTCCTTGGGCAATACGTACCATATTTAAAATTAACTGTATTTTTACAATTTTTTCTGTTTTTTGTCTAGAATCACCAGGGGCCATGATATTTTCTTCTTAAAACAAACATAGAAAGGCTTTTTTTATTGGATTTCGTCTATATACGACAATAGCTAATCTTTTACAATTGAAGATGGTTTTTGTAAAAAAATATTTCAAGTAATCAAATCGAACAATACTGACCTATTTCGATTTTCTGAATATTAAAGTACCCTACTTTACCTTACCTTACCTTAGAATTATTTGCCAATTCCAAATATGAAAAAATATTTGTTCAAAATTGCTAACATACCTACAATTCCAAACGAAACATCATCTGATTAATCATAACATCTGAATAAAAGAAGGTTTGATCGTGTTCTTATTAATATCTAGTATATTTAGGAGACTGTACAAAATGCACGTAGAAACATAAAAAAAATTGCTGAAGTGACGTACTTAAGCTTCCCGCTTCTAATTGGATGGGATTGTTTTGCCTCACCCCGTAGATATTGCAATCCAATGAAAAGGCCGTATCCTATGCGCTTTGCTGTCACATTTGTTTATCAATTTGGTGTATTTTTCTGACAGTTTAAATTAACCGCCCCAAATGGAAATTTTATTTATTTATTTTATAGATTTTGTAAATTCAATATAAAGTTGAAAAGTACAGTAATAACAAAATACCATAATTTGTGTATCATTTATTTCCGAATGGCCATAACCTGAACGCATTCCATTAATTTCAATCTGTTTGCAATGAGTTCAAATAAAGGGATCACGGTGGTTAAGAAATCGAATCTCCTCTGCTTGTCTTCCTTGATGGTGATATACCATGGTACTGCTACAACATATTCTAAATTGTATAAATACACTATTATTTATTAAATCGGAAAAACGACGATCTAAAAAATGTCTTTAAGCATATGAATATTTGGAGAGCCAGTACAATATTTTTAAAAATTTCATCACATATATTAGCACTAAAACGCTGCTAAAATTAGCAAAGATTATATAATGTTTTGAAAATAATGTAGTACTCTGGCAAGAATATACGTCTTTACGAATATGATTGTATCTACTGCGATTATTGATAGTAAATCTTTTAATGGTTGGTTAACTAATACAAATAGAATGTATAGGATGTATAATACTAACCAGCGCCACTACATTATATTGTGTGAATAAAACATCAGGCACAATAGCATTGTATGTATTTTTTCAATGTCTGCTGTGTGATACATTATATGCAACGTTCTTATTTTAAATGGAACACGCTGTATGTATCTGAGTCGACGAATGTATTTGACCGTTTTTGGAAACTTGGGGTTTTTTTCTTAGAAGGGTTAGCAACGTCAAAATTTCTTTTACGTGCAGGTAGTTGTAAGAACTTAAACATGTCTCCTATGCTTCTGAAACACAGTACTACAAAGCTCCAAACTTAGAAACAATATGTTTGAAAGTAGAAGCCCAATTTTTGAAATGGTAACCATATCACTGTCACTCTATATTTGACGTCTTTATATTTATTTCAAATGTTTCTATAGAATTTTTATTTACCATTTATCAAAACCTGCAGCGTTATGCATCAATCAATTTTTCATTGTCTTTAATACAGTTCAAAATTAGTATGTTTATATCATTATGAAGTATTTTATTCAAACAATAAAAATACAAAATTTGATTTAAACATTGTTGTTTTGAAAATAGCTCGATTATTGCAAGCAATAACTACAACATAATTGAAATAAATTCATAATATTATTTAGAAAAAAGTTGGGTTACGTTTGCAAGATCGTGTGAAACGTTTTGAAAACTATTACAATTTAAGTAGTTTTTGGTTAGTTATTATTGTATACAGAGTAATATACGGGAAAGTACGAGCCTACTATTTCTTCTTCTTCTTCTGTGTATAGGGCAATGACCTGTTAACTACCTACAATGGAGTAGGTTCTATGCAAATATCAAAATATAGGCAACACAAAATACATGTCACAAGGTACAGTGCCATGATGATGATGATGATTTGAAAGAACAAAATCTAGGACGCGGTTTTCCAAGCATCTCTATGCACTTAGGCCACATTTGGCCCATTGTACACTCTAACTAAAAATTTTGCCTATCTGGGGTAATTCCAACTCCAGTATAGATTTTTAACGTGTCACACATCGCAGTGGCACGGGACCTGCGGCTTTACTTCTTATCCGACAGAAGCGCATTTTCAGATTTTTCCCCGCTATAAAAGCTTTACTAAATTTTTATTGACGCTATTATAAATCAGAGATGCTTGTTTGATATGATTGACAGTTTACTGGCTTTTTGTGGGGTTCAACTTGAGATACGGTTTACCAAACTGCTACTGTCAATGTGAAGGATTTGAAAAACAGAAACAGGGATTTCCAGGTTGATTACCTCGCATGTATTAGCTCGTGTAAGAAATAACAGAAATCGTTTCGAACATCTTATGTATTGATAAATTATTATTTTATGATATTTGAAATACTTAAACTCTTAGATAATTATAAATATGTCATTGTTGTTATCGTTCAATATAAGTAAATGGAATAAAACATATTAATCAGACATATCTGATTCAAAATACCGCCATAAATATTTAGATGTCGCAGTACCTTTGTGATATGTATTTTGGGTTGCCTGTTTTTTTGAATGGTAGGCTCGTACTCTGCTGTAAATCACCCGGTTGAACAACCATCAGTCTATCTTTAATTAATCGTGTGAAGATTTAGTTCAAATGTGCGATCAAAAAAATATATTCATTAGTTAGACGTCTGGCAATCAATGCATACAAATATTTGAATACTACAGGGACTGAAAATATTGGTTGACTTAAACTTGCTTCTATTCAAAAAATTATACTTTTACTATCAAACGATTTTTTCTGAGTTTGTACCCCTTTAATTCACCGTTTGAAAACCGTTCGAAGTGATTTTTTATTTTCAATGACATGCTGCATGTATAAGACTCAATTTTAATGTTTTCATGCTTTAGAGAAAACAAATATTCGTTTGCAACAATGTTAAGTTGCTTTAATAAATCAAGTACATGAGTTGACCGGAATTTCTAGCAGAGTTCAAACAATACATAATACACATTCTGTAAGCGTTTATAATATATAATTGCAAAAATTGGCGTTGAAATAAACAAATAATGCTACCATATCTGCGATGATCGTTTATCACCAAATACAATTTTCAAGAAGGTATCCCTAAGAGCTGGGCAGTAATGAGCTTGCTAGTACTAATTTAAACACCCTGTACGATCTTATATTTCTTTTAGTTTCGCTACGCATCAAGTTTCATGTGTAGGTTTTGTTTTAAATCTAATAAAATATCATATATATGATAATACGAATAACATATAAGAAATATAATCGTAAAAAATTTAAAAATAAAAAAGTTCGATGTTCAATTTAAAATGTCACAATAATGCGCCAAATCGATAAACAAATGTGACGTCAGCAAGATGCACACCAAATAATGTTCTCATTGGCTTTTAGTACGGAGTGGGGGCAAAACAATTACAGCCAATTACGAACACATTTTTTAAATGATAAATAGAAAAGCTAATCTATTAAAATTATTCAGTGTGTTGTTTCTAGTTTATTCAATGAACTTCGTCTTAAAGAAATTGCAAACCAGTACAACATGTTCTCTCTGTCTTTCGCTCTCAAAATACAACAATTGTTTATTAGACTAATGGCAAAAATGAACGTAATACAAAGTGTTGCCCGGTGAAACTGTCTTGTTTACATCACGTGAAGTAAATACGAGTAGAGTGTATTTTTGGAGGCTAAATGCCTAGTTCGGGACGATATTCGATGCCAACAATTGCAAACATTTCTATCTTGGAGGATTTTAAAAATACGCGTTACATACTACCTACTCGAATAACTTGGGCCGACGCAATTGAACGGTAAAAGACAATCTATGGCCGTAAAATAAAATGTGTTATTGACTTGTCTTCGTGCCCGATTATTATACATACGTGTTGCTTATTTTGGCCTATCTAATGCGACTTTAATGAACTTATCAGAAAGACATAAACACTGTAACGGCATTTGACGGTTATACTTGAAGAAAACAATCGCCAAGCCCACCTGCGACCATCAACGAAATGCTAATAAAAATTGTAGCACGATTGTTCGAGAGCTTTCTAAAGAAGTTAACAATCTGGAGGAATCTCGGATAAAAGGACACCATTAGCATAAAACATTATTTTTACGAAACAGTTTACTTTTGTAAAGGTTTTCAGTTCGGAAGTAGTGCACGAATGCGTATAGAATGAGTTCATTTGTGAAACTTAATAACAAAGGCATCTATTAATAGTTTCCTGAATTACAGGAAAGGAGATCCTAAACTGACCTGGCAATTGAAATTTAAATGTAAATGTTTACAACCAAAAACTATTATAGACCTTCTACTATTCCATGCGAGGTTTAGGACCGTCTACCTGAACGCTGAAAAATAAATTGCATCCAATATAAAAAACAATACAATATCCTATGTTAGACATACGATCACGTATAACATAGTCTTGACATTGTTCCGATAGTGAGAAAAATTAAATAAATCTTGACATTGAAATTGTAGGCGTTATATTCTTAAAAGATGTCAATTTGTGTAAAGTGAAATAAGTTCACAAAATTAAGACCACATACCACATTTAACATTATTTTCATGATTTTTCAACATTTTTTTCATTTTATTTCAATCTTGGGCATATTGACTACTATACAGTGTGCCCCAAAACGTACCGGCAATATTTCAAGGATGAATTCCAGAACTGATTTAGAGCCGGAAAACATATGTCCTAAACGTAACCGTTAACTAGTTATTGTTTATTTCATAATTTATGTGGCTAATGTTTAATTCAACGGATTTCTAAAATACTAATTTACTTGCCATGATCGCGTCTTTTGTTTGGTAATATTTGAACATCGTTTTCAGCAAATTATCGTTTGTAACTTGTCAGTTTATTACTGTGATACTGACGCCATTGGCTTCTTCTTTGTATTCTTATTCCCATCGTAATTCACAAGTGATTCGCAACGCCAATGTTGTTTTTAAATGAAGAACATGCAGATATAGAATATCGTAGAAAATATTCGAATAGAAGCCTACGCGTGCAGGTTTCTTTAATTCACATCGTCAGCTGAGGGAACATGGCACTTCCAATGCAAGACATGCAGTCGGCCAAGGAGTTATCCGTAGACCCATAAACGATGATGAACAAGTTCTTGATTTATTACAAAAAGATTCGTCTTTAAGTGTGCGAAAAACTGCATTACGTACTGGAATATATAGAAACCAGGTTTTCAGAATAATAAGAAATGCTCGCTTACATCCATATCATCATCAAAGAGTTCAAGCTGTAGGTAATGATTCTGAAGCTCGTTTAAGATTTTGTAATTGGGTACAAAATAATCAAAACCTGCCGCACATTTTATGGGCAAATGAAGCTTCTTTCGCACGAAATGGGATCAATGATTATCATAATTTACATGAATGGGCTGCAGAAAATTCTCATTTAAAAAGACGCTGGCGTTTTCAGCATAGATTTAGTGTTGATATGATAGCTGGTATTCTTAATGATCGTCTGATTGGACCATTTGAAGTGTCACACCGTTTAAATGGTGCAAATTACAAATATTTTATAGAAAACTCTTTATCCTTATTACTGAAAGACGTGCCATTAAATATTAGACTTGCAATGTGGTACCAACACGATGGGGCACCAGCACATCAATGTCTTCGTGTTAGAGCTTGGCTTAACCCACAGTTTCCTGGAAGATGGATTAGACTGCATTAGATTTTTATCTTGGGGTCACATGAAATAGATTGTTTATGCAACTGAAGTACACACGGTAGAATTACGCTAAGAAATACAGCAGACTGCCGATATTATTACGAATAAACCAGCAACCATATTAAAAACGCAGCGATCTCTTCTGTTACGTGCGGCTCTTTGTATCGAACACAATGGAGATAATTTTGAACATTTCTTGGAAATAAAATAATAAAAATGTATTAGAAAAAGATTTACTTCATAAAATTCGTTGAGTAACAATTTTAGCCACGTAAATTATGAAATAAACAATAACTCGTTTACGGTTACGTTTAGGATATACAGGGTGTCCCAGAACTAAGGGGCCATACGGTAATGGCTGATTCTTTGTGTACAAACATTACGATTTGTCTAATAAACCATATTTCAAATGTCAATAATAACCGAGATACAGGGTGTCAAAGTTAAATATTTATTTTTGATTTTTTTCTAATAACTTTTGAACAAATGTAAATATTTTAACAAATTTTGGAAGTTAGGGGTTTTTTGACGTGAGGAATTCAAATTTTTAACTGTTTTTCTGTTACGTAGTAGAGGGCGCCACCTACGACGCTTTTCTACTCTTTAAAACATCAGAACTTTTTTCTGCTTCAAGGTATGATCTTTTTTCGCAAAGATAACGATTCTTCAACCTTTTCTACGTAAAAATGATATACTTTATTGATGTCGCTACTAATAGCCGTTTTCGAGTTATTTGAGTTTTAAAGTTTCACTGCATTGAAATCTTATGGGTATACAATTTGTACTTAGTCAACAAAGGTGGCTGTGGCTGTTTCCATGGCACGCGATCTGA